>LPNX010824811.1:714768-754250 GCA_001517045.1 Pseudotsuga menziesii | reverse complement strand
GCTTAAAATGCCTCCAAAAGGCTATAAAATCCTTTTTTCCTCCAAAAATATCCAAAAAAGGAATAAAAAATGTAAAATAATGAGGAAAAAAGAGGAAACACTAAATAGCTAAAACCCTAAAAAGCTGACCTAAACCACATGGTTTTATAAATAAGTGATGGAGACCCATTATTCCATATCCACTATCATAAGCATCCTGCCTCTGCTGAAATTGTTCTCGAAACCCTAGCTTACCATTAAGCTACTTTCACCATTGAGAACTCTTTTTGGCCCATTTCCACCATCGAAGAAAGAGAAGAAGCAGCTTGGAGCTCGAAGCCACCGACATCGGACCAGCGCAACGGACTCAGTCAACCTCCTCATTGGAGGTAACATCAATCAAAATTGTTATTTTCTTTTCACCGTATTGCTTCATGTTATTTAGTTTTTACCGTATTGCTTCATGAATGTCTAGATTAGCTTTTATTTCCATTTAAACATTATTTAATTTATATATCATTGAACCGCTACTAAGGAATCCATATTCCTTAGTAGGTGCTCATTCGCACAAGGTAGGGCTAAAACCCTAGCAACACTCCCTTAGAGAGAGAATTCCGTGCCTTAGAAATTAAAGAAATTCTAGCTAAAGGATTGATTGAACCATCCAAGAGCCCTTGGGCTTGCCATGCCCTTGTGGTAAATAAAAATTTTGAGATTAAGCGAGGAAATCTGAGGCTCGTTGTAAATTATAAGCCTCTCAATGCTGTACTATAAAAATTTTGGTACCCTCTACCTGATAAGGCCAGCCTCTTGCAAAGAATTACTAGATCTACAATTTTCAGTAAGTTTGATTTGAAATCAGGATTTTACCAAATTGGAATTGAGGTAAAATACCGGTTTAAAACAACATTTGTAGTTCCACATGGCCAGCACCAATGTAAAGTTTTACCATTTGGGATCAACAATGCTCCATCTGAATTCCAGAAGCACATGGAAGACATATTTAGAGAAAAACAGTGGGCACTTGTTTTCATTGATGATATTTTGGTCTATTCTAAAAACCCGCAAGAGCATCTAAAACATTTGCAAATGTTTTATGATTTGGTCTATAAACATGGACTAGTTCTATCTCAAAGTAAGATGGAGATAGGAAAGATTGAAATGGAATTTATTGGGTTTAAGATATAAAGAGGACAAGTCATTCTGCAAAAACATGTCCTAAGCGTCTTCAGTCATTTCCCAGACCGGATTCCTGACAAGACCCAGCTACAGAGATTTCTAGGAAGTCTTAATTACATCAGACCTTTTTACAGAGGACAAGCTTCTGATATACATCTTCTTCAGCAAATATTAAAGAAGAATCCAGTAAAATGGTTACAAGATATGACCTTGGCAGTTCAGCATATTAAAGCCAAAGTTTTATATATGCCTCCTCTTTCTTTACCTCAGGGATCGGGTCAGCTAATTATTGAAACAAATGCTTCTTCCCACACTTGGGGTGGAGTTCTTCTAGAAACCGTAGAGGGCAAGGAACATGTGTGTGGTTATGGTTCAGGTTCTTTCAAAACAGTAGAGCTTAACCATGCATCTAGCCACAAAGAGATTTTCACTGTTAAGAAAACATTCCAGCGTTTTATTTTATTCTTAAAACAAGTTAGATTTATTATTAGAACAGACTTGAAAATAATTCCTGGTATTTTTAAGAATGAAAATCTGATGGCAAAAAATAGTAGTCATATTTTAAAATGCTTTATTTGGCTCAGTAATTTTGATTTTGACATTGTGTATAAGCCAGGATATGTTAATTTCCTAGCTGATATGCTCACCAGAGAATAGTATAAACAAACAACTCCTACTCTCAACATGTTCTCAGCTGGTGCCTCAAGTTCAGGTGCATATCGAGGTAAAGCTCCACTTTACCAACCCAGAAATGGATTATTCCTGAAGCCATGGGATGAATTAGTCACGAAAGCAGAATGAAGACAGCTCCTTGATTATGAATCAAGACAAGAAGCTAAAAGGTATTTGGACCTTACTCTTATCAAGCAAATCCAGGCCTCTCCATTAAAATTGGAAAAAATGGAAAGATGGGAGAGGAATGCTTATAGAAATTTTGAAAATGCCCAGAAGAAATTGAAAGGTTGCAGAGAGCTTTGGATTGACCGCAATGAAGAAAAATATGGTCCTTTAAGGTATGTGGACATAGGAGATGGAAATTTGACATGGGCATCCTACAATTTGATTCTTTAGTTTTGTAGGGAGCAATGTAAGATTGTCATCTGCACAGATCTAGCTAACCTTAGGCATGGTGCATGGTCTGGTTGGAGAGAAGTTTTGTTAGATAAATTCTACCCAAAAACTGACTGGGAGAACCATCGTGCTAACTTCATAATCCACTTGAAAGCTGACATTGAGGTAGCTGATAGGGAGCACCAATGGTTGAAATTTTGCATGCTCCATCACCAAGGAGGACGCTACACAAGGCTTGAGCATACAGTATTTACCTCCCAGAAGTACATCAAGAGAAATGCTCAAGGCCAAAGAATTGACTCAAAGGTGTATACAAGACAAATTCCTCTAAAATTTGGGGTACAGTCATTTTTCCAAGGTGAATTTCTTTGTGAAGCTAGTGAGATTTTCCATGGATCTGATATTGAGAGATGTTTTAGTCCATTCTTGTACCTTCTAGCTCAGTTTGAAGACGACCCACCAAACATTGATGATTTCCAATATTATGACTCAAATATTGCCGGATGGGACTGTCCTTGTGGAGGAGTAGACTTTGATGGACATGAAGTCTGTATTTTCCTACAAGGTAGGGACCCTTATGACTAAAATGAAAGTTGTGGTGGGCCTTTGAAGATCGTCGTGGGATGATGATGCTCTGCTTTGTACTATGCTTTTAGTACTAATTAAGAGTTGTCAATATTGATAAATATTTCGGGTCCCCACATGTCTGTATACTTTAAGGGATGAGATAATAATAGTGGTTGTCCCCACCTGTCACCCTGGATGCTTTCTCTTGACCCAATAACTTCATTTGGAAGTCACCGGATTACCAGTAAAATTTGTATAAATAAAGGGCTGAGGGCTCATTGTTGATCATCACATTTGTAGAGAAGTCACTCATGTGCTAAGCTTAGTTGAGTCAGAAGCAATATGCTCTAGGAGTTGCTCCTAGGAGTATAACATCGCATCAAAAATATTCTAGTCTGTAAATGATTTTCTATTAGCAGAGTGTTGTTGTAGTGATGAGCTTCGCCCTCTGAAGCCGATCTACATGTCTGTGAAAGTTTGCAATTGCTGATATAAAGTAAAGACGAGCTGTTTTGATCTTGGTGCATTGGGAGATTTGGTTGTTGCACTTCCCACCCAGGTTCAAATCTCACTGGGGACATTTGCTCCTGAGGTAATGTAACTAATGCAAGTCCATTGATTTAGCCATATTTGAATAAGTAAATTTTAAAACAACACATAAAGTAGATGTATTGCCTTTATTTGTATTTGACTAAGCATGAACAAGTATCAAATGAACAAAGACAAACATTTAACTCAAAGGTTACTTGGCGGCTTGGCAACTCGATGGGTAACTTCGACTTTCCACCGAACCGTAGGTAATATATCGGTGTATACATTTCTAGCTTGAGATGGCACCTTTGAGCCTAGCTAATATCCACTAAGGTAGTAGAGTAAATATAAATCCTTTATTAAATGTTAATCACATAGATTGAATTCTAAGCCTCAAACATAATTACCTTTTAACACAACTCTTTAGCAATACTCTTCTACCAACTCGTACTTAGCTTAAGGATTGGAGGTTTGATCTTAAACTTTTATTCCTTTACGTTTTAAAACATAAACCTAAGAGTGTCATAGCTCTTATAATTAAGGGTCTATTACAGGCATAATAGACAACTCTATTTAATATAGTAAAAAAAAAATATACATATGTGTTAAATCTTACTCACAAGATAAAATCCTTTTATACACTAAACAATCAGTTCTATGTTGTACAAAGACTTGACTCTCCACACTGTGAGTCCAAGCTGAGATTCCTAAAAATGTAAGGATTTTACACTAGCTCTTCATATTGAAAGGCCAGGCCAAGGTTAACTAACTGCACTTATACTTATTTACATAGTATTTACTTTTCATATGATAATGTTGGTTTCCCACCCCAATATTTTAGATCTGTAAATGCAAATGTATGTACAAGTAAAAGAAACAGGGCTGTCTATCCACGCCTAGGAGTCAAGCTACACCGTCAATAATTTTATAAAGTTAAAAGATATTTTTCCATGTTTAACAACTAATGTGAATTTCTTTTTTTCACATGGAAACATGCACGGAAAATCCAACAATACTTTCCCACATTAGTAGATGGTAGAGGTGGAAAACCGTCGTCCATCCTAGCAGAAGGCCTAACCCCAAAGGACTCAAGACTCGAACCCGTGACCTCTCCCGAACCGAGAGAGTGTGCACACGTCTTACCAATTGAGCTAACCCTTGGGGATAACTAATGTGAATTTCTACATAGACTCTCGCACCAAAGGTCATGATAGATATAATATAAAAAGTGGGAAGTTCTCAATAAGAGGTCAAACCACTTATTTTAGAAAACAATATATTTATTTATATGTGTTTATAAATTCTGTAGGCATTGCCTCTCACCACCGAGAGGCCAATTCTTGCCACTGTTTGTAACTAAGAAAATAAATAAGATTGAGTTAGAGTCTCTAAACTGGGATTGTTACTTGCACATTATTATTTTCTTTTGGATTGTTACTTGCACATTATTCTTTGCTCTGCAATACCAAGAAAGAAATTAACCACGGTCTTTACAAATATGAGTTTTTAATCTTTGTACTGCAACCAAGGAATGAAAAGGATGTCCCATATGTTTTTGAACTTCTAACCGTCCTGCACATTGTTCTTCTTTTCACATGGAAACATGCACGGAAAACCCAAGAATACTTC
Organism: Pseudotsuga menziesii; assembly: GCA_001517045.1. Classification (NCBI taxonomy): domain Eukaryota; kingdom Viridiplantae; phylum Streptophyta; class Pinopsida; order Pinales; family Pinaceae; genus Pseudotsuga; species Pseudotsuga menziesii. The sequence continues at coordinate 749,294 of LPNX010824811.1, read as the reverse complement.
CCCACATTAGTGGATGGTAGAGGTGGTAAATCGCCGGCCATCCTAACATAAGGCCTAACCACAAATGACTCAAGACTCGAACCCATGACCTCTCCCAAACCAAAAAAGTGTGCTCACGTATTACCAATTGAGCTAACCCTTGGGGCTAACTAATGTGAATTTTTACATAGATTCTCACACCAAATATCATGATAAATATAATATAAAGAGTGGGTGGTTCTCAATAAAAGGTCAAACCACTTGTTTTAGCAAACAATATATTTATTTATATGTGTTTATAAATTCTACAGGCATTGCCTCTCACCACCAAGAGGCCAATCCTTGCCACTGTTTGTAACTAATCAAATAAATAAGATTGAATTAGAGTCTCTAAACTTGGATTGTTACTTGCACATTATTATTATTTGCTTTTGGATTGTTACTTGCACATTATTCTTTGCTTTGCAATACCAAGAAAGAAATTAACCACTGTCTTTACAAATATGAGTTTTTAATCTTTGTACTGCAACCAAGGAATGAAAAGGATGACCCATAAGTTCTTGAACTTATAACCGTCATGCACATTGTTCTTCCCCAAGACCAATGCTTTTCCCCAAATGATTGTCCTATTCTCAACATCTTGTAGAGAAGTCCTTCTAAATCCCCCAAAAAACTATGCAGCAATTACCCTTCCTTTTTCTGGGCAGATGGTTCTTTCTCTTCCAAAGAAACGGTTCCATCTTACGAGAAACCCTAACTGTTTTTATTTAAATATCATAATAGGGTATAACTATGATATTTAAATAAAGGCAGTTAAGGTTTCTGTTGTTTATTTGGTCTGCTGTGTTGAGGTTTGAAGGGTAGGTCATCCTATCGAGACATCTCGATCTTTACTAAGTTACGAGTTATTGATATATCTAGTTTGCAGACTGTTGGATATACTCTTGAGAGGTTTCTATTTCCATGGTTAAAAAAGAAAAACTTATAACTACCTTTATTTAAATCTCATAATAACCTATAATAGCTATTAACTTAACCATTAAACTTTTATAGAATATACCACCTAACCTAACCATGTAAGATGTATCACCAATAAATATATTATGGATTTAGAGGCCACGTTAATACACAATGTATTCATAAGTTCTTAAAATATGCTATCTTGTGGACTATTTAGAATATACCATATGCTATATTTAAATACGTTTCATGGTGTTTTCTCACATGGGTTAAAACAGTAATACAATCCTATAATCACTTGAGGGTATAGTGGGAGGCACGAAGTATGTAATAATGATATATTTTTATATTTATATTATATATATATTTATACACACTATAATGAATTTTTATTTGATAGTTATTTTAATATATAAAATTTAGGGTTTTATCTCTTTCATAATAGATTGTTTATATATATATATCTATATGAAATGGATTTTCCACCTAATATATGTAATATAGAATGACCACTCTAATGTAATTTATAGTTGAAATAAATTGTAGCTTGGTTCATATGTTTTGTTCTTAATTTTGATAATTAGCTTTATGAGAGAAGGTCTCATTACAATATTAGTTCACTTTTATGCTTATAAAGGAGTAAAGATATGTTGTTTCTACACGTTTAAAAGAAACTTAGTTTTTCATTTAGACATTAAATTGGGTCATACAAATAATAAATATAGAGAAAATAAAGTGGCATTGCTTGATAAGGACATTTGGAGGTCCATGGGGACCTTGGGTGGCTAGATGCTTCCTTACACATGTCATGACTTAAACCCAAATTCAAAATTATGAGTGATGGAATGTTCTTGAAAGGTGAAGAGGCATCAAATGAAATATCATGAGCCCAAGGATTTGAATGGGTGAGTAGGAGTAGCTCCCCATAGAAGAGGAAGAGTCTAGGAAGCAATTACGTGCCATGTGGAGCTAGATTCCCTACGCCTTATGACAACAATGATGGAAGATTCTATGACAAGTCAGACCTGATTGCTGACATATGACAAATATGATATGACAGGGCTAAAAATAGCCACCAAGAGGTCGAATTTGGAAGTTAGAGGAAACCATTCGAATTTGGTGGAAGATGAAGGGTTGAGGAGAAGGCAAAGTGGCATGGAGGTTACTAAACATCAAGGACGAGGTGGAGGAAGCCTATGGGAATGAATTCGACCTTGGAGGGCCTTAGGAGGGTTATAAAAATATGTCACTAGGAATGCAAATGGATTTTGATCATTTTTGAATTTTCCTTTGGAATTTGGAGAGAAATTGCTTGTCCTTTGCACGGTAAGTGCACACTTACCCTGCAAGTGAGCCAATTTCAAAAGAGTGAGATTATCATTAAAGTTGGCCATGGGAGAGGCCATTTATACCTCTCATTTGGAGCTTCAGAGAGTGTTTTGTTGCATATAGGAGGCTTCTGCTATTCGTGATCCATCTTTCCTCCCATTCTCTTAATTTCTACTTCTAGATTTCCATGTTTTTCCATGAAGGCACACTTGTGTGAATGGTGGTTGTGGCCCATTGAGTTTAGTTGATGCCCAAGCATGGGTGAATGATTCATGGATCTATAATATGTCTCTCAGATCCTATGTAAGTCGAAATCAGAAGAAATACATGTGCAAATGTCCACATTTCCAAGATTTATTGTCACTTAGTTTCCATGTGATGATTTTCCCTTTCAATGGAGATTGTGTATCTGATGTATATTGCAACTTGGATCATTGTTATGTACTATTAGTGAGCTATTGAAATTATTTAAATGGTATATATTCATATTTCTCTATTCTGAACCATTATATGCACCATTTATGAGCCGAAGTTGAGCTTTTATGTGTCATTTCCCTTAAGCAAATATCACTGAAATTGTGCATTCATGTATGAATATTTAAAACTCAATTGTAGAACTGTTAACCACACTAGATGATATTAAATGAAGTATAATTACATTCCCCATGCTATTTTCTGAAAGTTTTGAGGGACGAATAGGATTTTGAGAGCCATTTTTGCCCATACCCTAGGGGGAATTGCATCATAAATTGCTAGTAATTTTTCCCTTTTTTTCCATCATGCCCAATTCAATTTGCAGTCTGCCTATGAACTGTCATAAAAATATCATAGAGTCACTTTAATAGTCCTAATACTCCCACACTGGTCCCTACAAAATTCTAAACCCTCTTAAGCCATTCAAATCCCCCTTCGTCAAAACTAGTCAAGACATTTTTTCCAAAATTATTCCTTTATTGGGAATTTTTGAATTGGGACATTACAAGTGGTGTCAGAGCCTAGTATTGGCACCTGATATATATCTGTATTCATGTTTCTTGAATCTGAACTTCCTCCATTAGAAACTGAGAGTGGAGACCTTAATAATGAAAGGGAAGAAAGTGGAGAAGTCAATTCTCTTTACAAGAAGATTAAGGAAAAAATAGAACTCAGAAATATGGATGAAAAATTAAACCATGAAGAACTTAAAACCTTCATTAAGGAATCTATGGAAGGCATGTACGAAAGTTTTATGCAAGGGTTAGAGTTGTTTTCTATCCAACATATGGGCAAGTCCACATTCTGGAGTGGTAGTAATTCACTCCATTGAGAGAGGAAGGCCTATGGGGAAGCCATTTTTTTGAATACTAAACCTCATAAAATACCACATGATTTCAAAAATCAAAATGGAAATGAAATAAATAAGTTCTTAGAGTCCAAATAAGCTCCTTACATCACCTATGATGTTAAAGAAGCAACACATGAGTGGCATCAATTAGGTGATGAGTGTAGGAAAGTTCTCCCTTTTGATCAGCACGCTAGAGATTCTATGCAATTCAAGCAAGGAGGAAATGGGAATAGGAAATATCTTATTAGTCAAGAATTAAAGTAAAACATTGGAAAAGTAACCATTCCTTCCTTCAATGGTTCCTCTCAAATGTCTGCTAGTGCTTGGTTGCAAAAATTAAGTGTATATTTTCAGCTAAATCCTATGGTTGAAATGGATGCATTCAAGATGGCCATTTTGCATCTTGAAGGGGAAGCTAGTGATTGGTGGTTCAATGGTCTTAGAACCTTGAGCCATGATCAGATTTTTTCTTATGAGGTTTTCTCCAATGCATCGATGGAAAGATGTGAGAGGAAATACCTTGGACTTCCTTTTAGAGAACTAATGCAATTGAAGTAGTGGGAACTCCTGGAGCATATATGTTAGAATTTGAAAATATTTCAGTAATGGTTTCTAATGTATCTATGTCTAGGTTAGTTTTATTGTTTACTGGAGGATTGATAGAACCTTTGAGAGGGATAGTGAAATCCCACAAGCCAGCCACATTGAAGGATGCCATGAATTTGACAAGGGATTTACAAAATGTGTTTCCAAGAACCGAATGTCCTCCTAAGATAAATTTCCCTTCCAATTTCAAGGAAGGTGAGAAACCATGGAAAAAGGACTCCTATACCAAAGAAAATAAAGGATGACCAAGCAAAGAAGATATTAGAAGAAAGAAGCTATGTTTTACATTCCAACAACCTTGGGTCCCAGGACATAGATGTGCCAAGGGTAAGGCACACTATATTGAAGTTTTTTCTGAATATGATGAAGAGGGGGAGGAGGAGGAATGGGTGCAACTTGCAGCCCAAGAAGAAGGGTACCAAACAACAGAAGAATAACAACCCACTCTTGATATAGGAAAAATTGCAGCACTTTTGTTGGGCTTGGAAATGACCCATTTTTGACCACATTCACTATACTCTTTTTGCCTTATCTTACCCCATTTTATGCGCCAAACAAATGTTCTTCCTTCATTTGAGCCCTGAATCTTTATAGGTATGATTACTTTTTTTTATCTTATTAATACTTATGATTGTTATAATCAGGGCTTTGCCTCTTGAATTATGCTAACAAATTGATATTTTATGAAGATAGTTCAAGATGTGAAGAATACATGTGTAGTAGGCCAAGTAGTTTCTAGAAGAAGTGAACATTCATTTCCATCTGTTTCTCACTGATCCATCTCCACATGTGAAACGTAGTCAAAAGTACTCATCCCACGCAGGCTGCAATAGGCACGACTACAACCGAATTAACCTCAGCAGCACACTGATGATCAAGGGTAGTTGCAACTAACGAAGTATCTATTAAATGGGTTATGTTACTTCATCATTGGCTCGAGCAATAGATTTCCTATATTCCTTGCTTCTGTTTCACCCATAGCTATTACAATGCATTTTAATAGGGAAGCCTGAAGATCGTAGATATTCATGGCTTCCTGATATTAGTGGGTGGAAGTTAGTGTTACAACTGATTTTACCACACATGGTTGATCACACTTGTATGGCCTTCCTTGTCCCTCTGCAGACTCTTTGGACCCCATGGACTATTTTTGTACCTTTGATGTTTCCAATATCATCCCTAAAAATTCCCATTATTTGCTGTACATAACTTTTAATCCCTTTCTCGCGTATATACATGGATATTACCCTTAAACCTACGTACTTCGGGATGTGTGCAAAAGGCCAAATATTTTGGGAGTTTTCCTTGATGTGGATCCGAGTCACTTGTCTTTTGGCCTTCCATATGCCTCAATATCACTCGGATTTGACCTTCCATTACCCCATTGAAGCACTATATAAGGAACCCTTTGGATACATTGAAGACGAGGAACTGAAGAGAAAGAAAACTATAGTCCATTATTGCAATAGCTTGCTTATACTTGAGTCTGCATCCCTTTGTCCCTTGGAGCACTTTGTGCTCTTCCCAAGATTTCCTTTGCTTGTGAGATTTCTATTGAGAGATGGAGGATTGAGGTGGTGGATGCCCAGGTGGAGGACTCAGTTTCTGCTGTTCGTAGACGTGCCGACAGAGGTTGTCACTTATGTAATCTCTGATTTACTTAATGGAAGTATCTTTTCCTATCCAATGATATGAGTTTAAATGAATATTGAATCCATGGATGTGTTTAATTTCTTATGTATCATTGATTATATATGCTAGAGTAGTCCTAACACTATATTATATAGCATGCTTTCCTTGTTTTACTATTGTTGAGAGTAAATTGCCAAAGCAAGAGGGATTGGAAAAAGATCAATGGGGATCTACTACAACCATTTGGAATAAGGTATGTTTCGAGATCCTTTAGTGTTAGATGTTGTATTTTTCTTGCATATTGGGAAGGGATTGATTTTTGTGGTCTCTTTGTCTATTGTGGTACACCCCAAGCCATAGGAATTTTTCTCCGTAAAAGAATTGGTGACCATATTGGGGCGGTTCCTAGTTGTTTTTCTTTGGGGGTTTTCAGCATTCAATGTGCTTGTATTGATCTGATTTCTCTGTTTCTGTGTCGGGATTGGGGGCATGATTACCCAGTACTATCCTGTAGAAGTAAATTCTATCTCAGTTTGTCCATTTACCTTATTTTTCTATCTTTTTCTTCCTGTACGCAGGTTTTGCTTTCATAGTCACGTGTACACGCAAGTTTTCCTAGAATAGTCGCGTATGTATGCAGGTTTACTAAGAATAGTCGCGTATGCCCTAATTTTTTGATTTTTTGGGAAGATTAAGTGCTGCTAGGTGAATTTGGATGATTGTTAAGTCTTCTTTGATTCTTTTGGAGTCTGTATCTCCCCTCTGTGTCTAACTAGAGACTCTTTTTTATTTGATTTTTGAAATTTTTTTTGTCATTTCATTTTCTATTTTTTGTTTTGATATTAGTGCATTAGGTCTATTTTTCTTTAGTACTTTGCTTGGATACTTCCTTTGAGTGGTCATAGATTCTGATGGTGTTAGAGTCATATTTTTGCTTTTTATCTCATTTAATTCAAAAATACAAAAACATTTTGCTTTTTGCATAGTTATGCATTCTTTGCATTTTGCATTAGCATGGTACTTGAATTAGGTTTTATTAGTGAATATTAGTCATATTTTCATATAGGAATGATTGCATATACATTTGAAGGAAAAATTTTGCACTTCACGTAGCAGCATACCTTGTTTTTCATTCAACACAGTGCATTTGCATTGATTGTTAGGTGTGCATTTTACTTCTTGTTGTGTCATAACATCATTAGTTGCATGACCATTTACCCTTTGAGTAATAAAGCCAATTAAAATCAACACATAATAAAATGAATTACACTCTTGTATTTTCTAGGGTGCACCAACAATACTAGGTTTTAGGGTCTTGGAATAGTTCATTGTGAGTCAATTCTCCAAGACCACTAAACAAAACAATTAGGTGTATGTACAGGTGAGAGTGTGAAATTCCTTTATATAATTAGTGTTTCTCAGGATCCTCCTCTTACACAGGAGTTAAGCACAAGGTAGTGTGAGTGGTTATGATTGGGATGACCCCTGGTTGTAACTGAGTAGCAACAGAGATATTTCCAGGATTATATTTGTATCTCGAGGCTCTTTTGAGAGTTTCGGGCTTTGCTACCCTGCCCATACAGTCAATCCCGCTTGTGAATGTCTGCCTAAGAATTGATTATATTGATGTGACCTTATTTTCCTTACCTATGTTATTGAGGGGGTATTTGCAGAGGTTATTCTGCAGGTGTCCTAGCCAGGTAGGGGTCGGACATCATAGTCTCTATATGCGTTGAATCTGAGGGCCACTATAATTGGTTATGAACCTCCACTTGTTGTGTATGAGAGTATCAAGCCTCCCCTAAGCGAGACATACCTGCTTCATTCGAGAGCTCACATATCCTACCCTTGTTTTCTTGTGATTTGGCTTTACAGTTTATAGGTGTATGCTCTATGCATGCTAGTTTTCCTAGGGTTTGCATAATTAGATCGAGTATTTTTATTTCTTGAGTCATTGTGGATTTAGGCATGAAACCTCACTGTTCTAGTCATTTAGTAGGACTTTCACCTTCCACATATCCTCCTCCTTTGGGAGAGAGAACAAGACAGTCTTGGTGGACTACTTCTCACTTTGATTCACACACCATGGGAGATCATGAGGATGAGATTCTTGATATGTCTTCTCCACCTCACAAGGTTGGGGAGGAAGATCCTACTAGCACATATGATTTGGTACATGAACAACCTTCATGATCTGGTTATGATCCCTCATTCACAAGTCGCCGGTATTGGTTTCCCAGCGACGAGACTCACTATGACCCCACAAGCACTAGTAATGTTAGATATGACATACCTGATATTCCTGATTCTGATACGGCATATCATGTCGAGTTGGAAGTTGACCCTGGCACTACACCTAGGGGCACTCCCACTCTTTTCTGTGCAGAAAGGTTTGGGGCACTAGTCACATTGCACCTTCCATCCCGGTGGTGGAGGATTTTTCACATGCTCCTACTAGGCCTAGTGTTAGTAATCCTATTCAGATACTAGGACCGAGATGGGTGAACATTGGGAACACCACTTACATTCCTTCACATGTCCCTTTGTCCTCGAACCCCGTTCCTTCGAATGCATTTTTAACGACTCATCCTCCCCCTAATTCACATGGGCCTTCAAGCCAGAATGTTGCTACTATCCATGTTCATTCTGCAACTGTTAACATGGTTGTATCTCAGATCCGAGTACCTCTTGTTGTGTCAATAGGTCATGTAGTTGTTTCTGGATCGTCTCATGTTCCACCTCATGTAGCTTTCCATATACCAAACTATGGACCTTGTCATGGTACATCCGATGGAACACCTTATGGAGCTACTCATGGACATTCTTATGGACCACATTATGGACAAAACTATCAATCGCATGGGTACAAGTATCAACAACCCACTTACTATTCCAATTATGGATTTGTAGCGCCTCATAATCAAGGTACCCCACATCACAATGCTTCCATAACACTCTACATGGGTCAAATGGGAGGAAGTTATTATGGCCAAAGCCATGGTATTTATAGAAATCAACCTTACATGAATCAAAACTATCAGGGAGCATGGAATCAACCGGCTCAACCTAGGATCCCTTTCCTTGCAAATTTGAACTTACCTAACTTGTCAATATTGATGAACAATCCTGTGTCTCATAACCCGACATGGCCGGCTGTCCCTAACAAGCTTCCTTCGAACATTCCCAAGTTTGAAGGTAAGGTTGGTGAATATCCTCATGAGCATGTCACTACTTTCCACCTTTGGTGTCTTCCAATTCCTTACATGGTGATTCCATTCTTTTGAATCTATTTCAATGCACCCTAATAGGTCCTAATCATCTCCAGCTACTCGTATGTTACGACGTCGGTACTGAATTCTTGTCGACCTTTCGGAAAGATAAATCCACACACATCTCAGATCATATTCAAGAGTGGCATAGACAGAAATGGTTAATCAAAGCTTTTATACCACCAGAGTTTCTTCTTGAGTGGTTCCTCAAATTGTTATTACCTTATATAGTGAAGGATGTTTCTACATCCGGAGTTCAAAATGAGGAACAAGCTATTTTTAGGACACAAGAGTTGGATTTGATCTATGCTCAATCCAGACTTTTGTAGGAGATTATACCTAATGCTCCTAGGTCCAATTTTGATCCCAAGGTCAATCCTAGGCCACCTACCGATGGTATTGTGGGATATACAAGTACCAAACCTATGGACTCGGTTGTGAAACAAGTGATCCATTTGTCAATTAACCAATATGTGTTGGGAAAAGCTACAACTTCGTCTCAACCTACCCAATCAACGAATGTACTTTTCATGTAGTCATTGAACTCGAAATGCAACCAGCAGCCTGGAAGGAATAAGAAAAAAGGAAAAAATAATTGTAAGGGTGAGAACAAGAAAAAAAGTGATAATAATAATGAAAAGAACACTAATGCTAGGGGGGACAAGCAGTCTAAATGAAACATGAAGTTTCCTTGCAAGTTGTGTAAAGATGACCATCTCACTCACTTGTGCCCTCATATGGAAGATGCCTCGAGGTTCATAGCACAGGGCCCAACTATGTCAACTAATCCTTTACCCAACAATCAAAATATGAACTCGAGGACTGCTGATCCTAGTTATGCAACGGGTGGAAATAAAAAACCACCAGAGGCTGTTAGTGGTCATGGTTCAATCAACATGGTGTGTGCTGCTAAGGTTGTGACTCGTGCGAAATATTATGGTTCGTCACAACCGGACCTTGGGAAAGAAACTTCCCCACTCGAGAGCCCTTTGCGAATCGAAAATCCTACGGATAAACCTGAAGCCCCACCTCGCATTCCTAAGGGAGTCTGAAAGAGTTTGGGGCATAATCCTAATGCCCAAGCCACCCAGAACTAATCAGTTGTCGAGGATTTGGGCCAGACTCCTTATACAATGTCCACGTTAGAAGTGCTTCAGACTTGTCCTCCACAGAGGAAGGCCTTGTTGTCTTCTCTTGGGGTCAGTGATGACAACTCTTCTACTATGATCAAATTTGAAACCATGGTAGTATAGGCTCGCTTTCCTTACTACATTTCTCTTTTGATTCATGTAGAGTGTCTTAACAACACCGTCAAGCGTACTATCATTGATGAAGACGTTGCTACTTCCATGATGTGTTTGACATGTTGGAAGGGTTTGGGTTATCCCAAGTTGTATCAGTCCACTACTATGTTGATAGCGTTCGATGGTAGATTGTTTCGGCCACACGGGATTCTTCCTTCTCTAGAGGTCCAATTGGGAGGGAAGACTATCGTGATCGAGGTCGAGGTGGTTGATGTGCCCCTTGAATACAATATTTTAATGGGTAGGAATTGGATGTATAGTATGGAAGCCATAGCTTCTTCCCTCTTTGGATGGATATGATTTCCATTTAATGGGAAGATTGTTATGATTGATCAGAAGTCATTCCATAATCCAAGTGTCAATGCATCATTAGGAGCTTCTATCCCACTTATCGATCATTCTCAAGTGGCAACTGGGAGTGTGGGCGTAGGTATATATCCTTCTCTTATGGGATCCTTTAGTTGTTTTGCCCCTATTCTTATGATTGGGTCTAGTTTTGGTGGGGATTCCTCTTCGTTGAATTTGGTGTCTTTTTGCACTACCCATATGGAAGATCCTTGGATTCTTCCTTCACCAAGTACTTCGAGTGTGCCCATTGAGACAGACGTGTTGTTTTCTGCAACAATGGTCGCGTATCAAACCAATCTTGATCAGGTTGCAGAGCTTAGTCCTTCCTCTTCATGGACGGAGGAGGATGACCCATATGTGGTTCCTGCATGGGAAGTAGATTCATCTCACTCACATGATTTCCTCGATGATGTTTTTCCATCAGATGAAGCTATTCTTGAGGCCATGTTGGGGGTTGAGCAACCTTGGGAAGAGTTACATCATCAATCATATTTTCTTCCTAATCTTGATCGTATGGAGTGTGATGACTTTAGGGATATTATTAGCGAGAATATTGGTAGCCCCGTGGTTTCATTAAGCTCTCCTGGTTAGATGGATGATGGAAACATGGCTAATTTATTACCAACCATTCCTATCAATATTTCCCGCGATCCTGGAAAGGTTGAGAATGTCTACATTGGGGCGAGTTGTTCCCTCGATGAGATCAAGGAGTATACTGAGTAGTTTAAATAGGTTTGCGACCTTTTCGCTTGGTCGTACAAAGAGAAGCCAGGTATTGACCCTCATATTATCGAACATGAGATCAAAATGTATTTAGATTCAAAACTGGTTCGACAACATTTGCATGCGGTGAATCCTAGAAAATCACCCACCATTAAGGCTGAGATAGAGAAACTATTGAAATATGGTTTTATCTATCTCGTTCCCTTGACGAAATGGGTTTCAAATCTTGTTCTGGTGGATAAAAAGCAGGGAGCGATCTATATATGCACTAATTTCCGTGACTTAAATCGTGCCTATCCTAAGGATAATTTCTCCACACCATTTATTGATCATATTTTGGATGAGTGTGCAGGAAGTGACGTATTTTCCTTTATGGATGGTTTCTTCTGGATATAATCAGATTTAGATCAAGCCCGAGGATCAACATAAGACCACATTTATTTGTCCTTGGGGTACTTTTGCATATCAGAAGATGCCCTTCGACCTTAAAAATGCCAGAGCCACATTTCAGCGGGCCATGACCTTAATTTTTCACGATCTCAAAATGATTATTGAAGTATATTTGGATGATCTCACTACTCGCTCTCTATGAGAGTGCGTCATCCATATCATTTGACGCTAGTATTCGAAATATGCCATCATTACCAAGTCCATTTAAATCCTCATAAGTGCATATTTTGCATGACTATTGGTCACTTGCTAGGATTCATTGTATCCAAGGAGGGTATAAGAGTCAATCCCTTAAAGGTCAATTGTCTCCCCCAGGTAATATTAGACACCTTCAGTGTCTGCAAGGCATGGAAAACTTCTTACGAAGATTCGTGATTAATTTTTCCAACTTGAGTAAAGGATTTATGCATCTTTTGAAGAAGGACACCCATTTTTACTTGGATGAGTGAGCCCAGGAGTCCTTTGACGCTCTTAAGCAAGCCTTAGCAACAGCCTCCGTACTTAGTCCACCCGACTATAGCCATGATTTCTTGATTTATGTGGCTGCATCCATGGAGATGGTTGGTATGGTTTTGGTTCAGGAGGATGAGGAGCTCCATGAGCATGTCATATATTATTTGAGCCGAAACCTTATAGATGCAGAGCTTCGCTATTCCCATGTGGAGAATCTAGATTTGGCTACCGTTCATGTGGTTCAATGTTTGAGACATTACATTCTCCTTCACCAAACCTTGGTCATAGATCATATCAATCCATTTTAGTTCATCCTCACTAGAAGGATGATTGGGGGAAAGTACACTAAATGGATTGTCATTTTGCAAGAATTTGATCTCGAGTTCATTTCATCAAAATCGAATAAACCATTGATCTTTGAAGGTTATATTTGATTTTCCAAGTTTGGAGGAGCAGGAGGTTTATGAGGATAGTTTTGTCGATGAACATATTTTCCTTATCTCAACTGTGGACCCTTGGTACAGGGATATTATTGTATATTTGCAAACATTGAAGGTCCCTACTCACTTTTCATGGGATGAGAGATGATGATTACATCATGTAGCTAAGAACTACCTTATAGTGGATAACACTTTGTACTGCCATGGGGTAGATTCCATTTTGCGTCATTGTTTAACCCATGACGGGGTTGAGGTTCTGCTGAATGATTACCATGGAGGGGCGTGTGGGGGTCATTTATCTAGGCTTTCTACAACCCAAAAAATATTAAGAGCGGGTTGTTTTTGGCCGTCCATATTCAAAGATTGCATTAATGCGGTCAAGAAGTGCCACTCTTTCTAGGTTTTTGCACCCAACATGCGCTCGCATCCGGCCCCGTTACATCCTATTGTCACCGTCGGTCCCTTCACCAAGTGGGGGCTTGATTTTATGAATTTCAACCCAGATTCGGCTAGGGGGCATCATCACATTACTATGGATGTCGATTACTTCACGAAATGGGCAGAGGATATGCCCACAATTAAATCTGACGGTGAGATGGCTATGCATTTCATTTTCAACCAGATTCTCACTAGATTTGGCATTTCGAAAGAGCTTGTCACTGACCATGGCAACAACTTTTAGAATAAAATGATGGCAGAGTTGGCTTCCAAGTTAGGATATAAGCAAGAGCACTCCTCTTCTTATTACCCTCAAGCGAATGGACAAGTTGAAGCAGTGAACAAATCACTTAAGTCTATTCTCCAATGAACCATCACACAAAGGAAGACTAATTGGCATATTATGTTATATCCTTATTTGTTGGCCTATAGAACCGTGGTTAATACCGCCATCGGTTTCTCTCCATATTAACTTGTTCATGGGGTGGAGTAAGTTTTACCAGTTGAATGTGAAATCCCTTCTCTGAAGCTAGATATAGAGCTTTTACCCAACACTTCCGCATTGGAAGAGTGTTTGGTCCACTTAGAGCAGTGCCGATATGCCTTAGTGGCTATAGAGGTTAACAAGTGTTGCATCAAGGTCTAATATGATAAGTCTATTCATCCAAGGAGGTTTAATGAAGGTGACTTGGGTTTTTTTTTGGGATCAAGCTAAGGAACCCTTGGTGGTAGGGAAATTAAATCCCATGTGGCATGGTCCTTACATGGTTAAACAAGTCTTAGATAAAGGAACTTATGAACTGTTTGATTATGAAGGGACAACCTTGGCGGATCCTGGAAATGGGCTTTATCTCAAAAAATACTATGCATAATCTTCAACCAAGGCTGATTGTTGTATATTAGTGTACAGTTTTGCATTACATAGTTATATTTTCTTATGGTGATTGGGTTTGTTGATTAGCTTTCGTTTCTTATGGAAGATGTCGATGGAGTCTTCCATTTACATAGGATTCACTAATGGTGCTAGCAACCACACTCAAAACTCAGCTTCGACTGCTTGGGTGATTTATACTCCTATGGGTCAAGTATTGTCTTCAGGATACAACCTTCTTCAAACAATGTTGATGAATATAGTGCCATCATTGAGTTATTATGTGATGCCATTGCACATGGTGTTCATTCTCTTGAAGTATGTCTTGATTCGCACTTAGTGGTTTCACAGCTTAATGGCTTGTATCACATTAGGGATCCAACATTATTATGAATATTCTTACATGTTAGATTTCTAGAACAACAATTTGAGAATATAACATACATTCATGTTCCAAGAATTTTTAATCAAGTTGCTAACTCATATGCTAACTATGTGTTAGATTGGCATTTGTTTCATAGACCATAAGAATATCACAAACACACATTTTACACACATGTAAATATAAATAAAATCGATCATCATAAAAGTTTTTCATTAATAACCAAAAAGTGATGTCATAATACATAAGTGTCATATACAAAATTGGGGCTTCCAAGCCACAAAAATATAATACACGGTCATATAAAAATGAATACACCCAGGACTCTAAGCCTGAGGAGGAGGGGGGTTATGATCGTGATTGAGAACTACGAATCTAGCTAGCCATCAAAATAGTTGAACCCATGCTCGTGGTACACCAACCACCTAGCACTGCATGGTCTCAGGCAAGTCCTTGGTTTGCACCATGGGTAACCTATGTGTCAAGCGAACAAAGTTTGTGTGGATGCTTTGGAGTGTCCGCTCTACATCTGCACCCATGATATCATCTCCTCTTCCCCTCCATTGATGACGAGGGAATCCTTCTAGACATTGTGGTCCTACATCTACATATACATGATAGATTGTCACTATGTGTCGTCAAACCAAAAAATATGCCTTTTGAGTCAATATATAAAAAAACAGAAAAAAATTAAATAATTCAAAACTTAAAAAGTGGGTTTCGGATTCTTTACCTATGTCACCATAAGCTGCTCCTGGTGGTAGGGGCATATCTGGGTCTCCACAGAAGTCTATCCCTGCATAGGGATAGTCATCTATGGAGACAATTTGTCTCCGCCACCATGGAAAGAAGTCTATAGGGTAGGGGTTAGCCACCCTGTCTCCACCTAGTCTACGCATGACATTCACCTAGAGTCACTGGGCTACATCCCAAACTCCATGTGGAGCAATGTCTACCCTAGGGCTTAGCCCTGGCACCCACTCAAAGAAAAATGTGCTCAATATACTACCGAACCCAAAGTTCTACACCCTACCCATCATGCAGTCAATGAGCTGTTGTTTCATGTTGCTCAACAGTGTCATACTCCAGTCATACATTGTAGGTCGCATGCACTCTACTGCATAGAACATCATTGGCTGTGAGGCCTGGTGGAGTGAATCCAACCCTACAATCCTTCTTAGTGCCAAAAGTATGGCCTTCAACCCCAGAATCTGGATAGAGTTGGTCAGGATTTGACTCCCAACCTTTTCCATCTTTGGAAAGCAGTACATAGATATGTACTCATCTATGGTCATCCTGCCTCCTGGCCCACGAGATTGGAGGTTCATCATCTCTCCTCGTCGAGACAAACTAGTGATAAAATATATGTCCTCAACCTCAATGTTGAGTGTCATCCCATCTATCTGAAATGTCTTAGATTATGGATCCCAATAGTCCACCAGTAGTTGGAGTAGTCTTGGTTTGGCCCTCAGGCTTCCAAGACACCAAAACATGTATAAGCCACATGCCCATAATGCTTGCTGGGCCATGAGATCACTTTTCACTGCTTCTTCAACACTTTTCACTGCTTCTTCAACATCACCATGCTCTCTTTCTCTCCACTCTAGCACCATCTTGCAAAAAACCAAGTTTTTTTATCATTTTTTCCCTTGAAAACGTTGTTTGCGACCCTATACACGACTATTCTCAAAACAGCCGCATATGCACACGGTTTTCAGTGCATTTTCCGCGTATGGCGATCCCTATACGTGGAAAAAGGCCTAATTTCTGCGTGGGACAAAATGCACATGTTGGGATGGCTAAAAAATAAAATGGACCATGAAAATTCAAAAAAATTGTATGAAAATAAAAGAGAAGGGCATGAGAATCTACCTGGATCAAACAGAGAGAGATTCCGCTAGTCGATGCTCCCAGAATTCGCTTATGAAGTTCTGAGCTCAAATGCACTATGTTGGGTAAAAATTTCAAATGATATGAAAATTTTTAAATTTTTTACTATTTATAAAAAAAAATTTGAAATTTTTACCCACTTTCTATATTTTTTGACCATTTTGGATCGTTCGAACTAATTTGATGTTGTAGGGATCCATTTTGAGTGCGTTTTGACCGTGGCTTTGATTCGTTCATTCCTACTACATGTATTATGTATAAACTGGCATATAGGTTAGGTTTCACATCCGTTTTCACTTTGCATAACCTTATGACTATTTCATTTTAACTTTAGGTACAAACCCATTCCATCTTGTCACAGAACCTTCTTGTTGCGTTTAGAAGTGACATGCTATGAATGGTAGAGCTTTACCATACATGGGTACCCTAGTCAAATCCTATTTTGCATTTGGTGCCCATGCTGACATTCCTCCTTTAGGGTGTGGGAGTCCTTTGTATAGTACCACCATGACTTTGAGCAAGAGCTTCATACTCCTCTTAACCTTTATGCTGGCCTTTTCCCCAGGACTCCCTTGTATATGTCAAGTTGTAATTGCATTATCATGAGTTTTTCTTGCCTTATTGAGCCTTATGCTAGCTTCCATGACTTTGATTATCAGCCATATATCCCAAGCTTATCTCATGTCTAGCTAAGCATAGCCCTTTTATATATCTTTTGCATCTCGATTCCCCATTTTTTACAGGGAGGAGACTTTCCCCCGAGTGTCGTTATCCTGCACATGTTTCCTTGCATTGAGCATAGGTATGTTCTACTACTTGGAACTAGTTTGTTTGCCCTTACACACTCGTCTCCTCATTGACTTGTAACTATAAAGCACTTTTATTCTTTTTCAAGCTTTTCAAAATATCTGAAAAAATCCAAAAAAAATCAAAAAACCAAAAATCCAGACAGGAAAAGATATTATCTTTGGCAGCAGTCGAGTCATGTCGCCTTTGAACAGATCACTGTATATCACATCTGTTGGTTGGGTTAGTAGTTTGACTTTAAGAGCTGTACTCATTTTTTCTGAGTTTATCGCCACCGACTGGTTAAGCTTCCAGTCCTTATGGAGCATTTGTTGATGCCTCCCGTGTCACAGAGATGTCCTAGTTTTGTATATCGAGTCTATGCTTCCTCCTTTTAGTCACCATTTTCCTTTATGCTCTTGTTCGAAGGAAGTTGAAACCTAATTCGGCCATTTCTCAGTTGTCTTGACTTTGCATGTCGGCCATTCCAGGTACTACTACTGGTTCGTTCAAATCTTTTCCTTCCACATTATACAACATTGCTGAGTACCTCATGTTGGTTGATGGGGGATTCCTTAATTCTCTCCTTCCAGTGGATTCCATCCCATCAACTTCAGATCATTTATTCTGGGATAGGAGTCTAGAGTCTTTTGAGTTCCTTGAGACTTACAGTCATCAGTGGTAGGTTCTCTCACCATCAACAGTTTTGGGAATACATCAATATCCCCTGATCGATGGATTCTTCCAAGTGTTCGACCTCAACAAATTTATTTGCACTTGTTCGATTACACTCTTGTACCTTGATTCCCATTTTCATTATCAATGGGTGATCTCATGTCTGTTAACGGTATACATCAATGAACAGTAATCAGATGATGGACTACTATGTTTGACCTCGACACCTCTATTCACAGAGTAAACATGTACTTATAGCGGTTTGTATAGAATACTTTCCAGATTCATGGCATTTCACATATGCTACCTCCTTGATCATGCTAGTGTTCTTTAGATTTCAGCTCTCGTGACTTGATTCCAGTGTATGTCAGATATCTTCAGCCATTATGGAGATATTGATCCATTATATATATTCAACTTCCATGGATATCATGATCCTTTCTATATCTTCCTCATGGAGATTCTAATCTATTATATATTGTACATGGTGATGAGCACATATGTCACATTTTGTATATCATGCCTATTCATGCCCATTGTACTCTTATGTATGTGGGATTTCTATATGTATTTACAGTCATATGCAGAGTTTGATTATTGTACTATATTGATGGGATGGCTGGTTCTTCCACCTGGTTCTTCATCACTCCAATTCTGGGATGGATTTATAATGTATTTTGGCCATCATGTTACCCCTCTGACCTTACACATTAGGGGACATCTATTACAGCTGATTTTACCACAAATGGTTGATCATGCTTTTATGGCCTTTCCTGTCCCTCTGTAGACTCTTTGGACCCCATGGACTATTTTTTTACCTTTGATGTTTCCAATATCAGCCCTAAAAATTCCCATTATTTGTTGCATGTGACTTTTAATCCCTTTCTTGTGTATATACGTGGATATTACCCTTAAAAACCCACGTACTTCGGGATGTGTGCAAAAGGCCAAATATTTTGGGAGTTTTCCTTGATGTGGATCCGAGTCACTTGTATTTTGGCCTTCCATATGCCTCAATATCACTCAGATTTGACCTTCTATTACCCCATTGAAGAACTATATACGGAACCCTTTGGATACATTGAAGAGGAGGAACTGAAGAGAAAGAAATCTATAGTCCATTGTTGCCATAGCTTGCTTATACTTGAGTCTGCATCCCATTGTCCCTTGGAGCACTTTGTGCTCTTCCCAAGCTTTCCTTTGCTTGTGAGCTTTCTATTGAGAGATGGAGGATTGAGGTGGTGGAGGCCCAGGTGGAGGACTCAAGTTCTCCGGTTCGCAGACATGTCAACAGAGGTTGTCACTTATGTAATATCTCATTTACTTAATAGAAATATATTTTCCTGTCCAATGATATGCATTTAAATGAATATTGAATCCATGGATGTGTTTAATTTATTATGTATCATTGATTACATATTCTAGAGTAGGACTAACACTATATTATATAGCATGCTTTCCTTGTTTTACTGTTGTTGAGAGTAAATTGCCAAAGCAAGCGGGATTGGAAAAATCTCAATGGGGATCTACTACAACCGTCCAGAATAAGGTGTGTTTTGAGATCCTTTAGTGTTAGATGTTGTATTTATCTTGCATATTGGGAAGGGGTTGATTTGTGTGGTTTCTCTGTCTAGTGTGGTACACCCCAAGCCATAGGAAGTTTTCTATGTAACAGTTAGGCACATTGATGTATAAATATTAGGAACTATTCAGAGCCAAGGGTTGGAAAATAATTGATCATATTGTATAAGCTGTGACAAAGACTATACTTTCATTCCATCATCTAATACAAGGAGCGGGATTCTTTAGATTTATGTGTTTTAACTTGTGTTAGTCTCTGACGTCTCTATTCGAAGGATGGGCCTGCCTTCCCATAGAGATTGCCAAGTTAATTATGTATTTATCTTTTCTTTCGTGTGGTGTGGATGTTACAGTAGACACATTGTTTTATAATAGCTGCAACATTAGAGGAAATTTCAACTCAAAATGGGCCTTTTAACTTTAAATGAAATTCCATGTCATCATGTGTTAGCCAATGACATTGCTTTAAATTTGAAATACCATATAGGTCTTAAACACTTTTTTAATATAAATTTGGGGATAGGTATCTTAAAAAAAACTACTTTTTTGTTTTTATTTTCGACATATCTCCCCGTTTTTTTACTCAAATTTCAATCGGGAGAGCTCGTTGGATGCAAAATTAAATTCCGCATCCAATGAGTACCCACTCGGCATACTTTTGACGGACCTCGCTACCCCAAAAACAAGAAATACCTGAAAAAAAACGTGATGATGATCACGTTTTTTCAGGTATTTCTTGTTTTTTGGGTAGCAGGGTCCATCAAAAGTATGTCGAGTGCGTACTCGTTGGATGCGGAATTTAATTCCACATCGAACGAGCTCTCCCAATCGAAATTTTAGTAAAAACATGGGAAGATATGTCAAAAATACAAACAAAAAAATAGTTTTTTCTTTTCTTCTTCCAAAATTAATAAACATTATTTTATTATTTTAACTATTATTTTATTAATTTTTTTTAGGAGGCCCATTTTGAGGTGAAATTTCCTCTAATGTATTAATGATTCATTGTGTGTTTCCTTGAATGATTAGTAATTGCATTTCCTATAAGCTGCAGCAGAGTGGTGTGACAATTGACTTTGTATGTTAATTTCCTTTATGCACTTGTGTGATAGCTATAACATCCAAGCTCGTCCCTAGTTTCTTTCAATTCCTGTATTTCTTGAGTTTTTCTAATTCAATCCATTTACAGTTATAATTGTTGAGTTCAATTTATGCATTTCTGATTCTTAGATTAAGTTGAATTGAGATAGTTATAATGGATCCTCATATGGCCTGGTAAATTAGGATTTAACTTTCTGCAAAAGTAAGTCTAGATGTTTATTTCCTGAATCATTCATTTCTAGATTGAAGTTGTAGGAAGGTAATTACAATTATGAATTCTTAGGAAGGTAATTTAGATTAGATTAATCATAAAAAGAGTTGGGCTAAACAGATAGGTAGGATAGTTCATTCAACAACATCAACTAGTTGGGCTAGTGTTTAAGAACAAACATTGTGAATTATCTTTTCAATAAAAAGACTTCCCTGGGTTGACAATTTATATTGAACATTCTGTATGTTGGATGTAATTAATTAGTATATAGAGTGCCCAACATTTTGGCGATGTTGCCAGGGAATATAATTATTAGACACCATAGTAGTTGCATCCATTCATTTTTCTTCAGTTTTTAAGTTTGCATGTTTTTGGTTGCATGAATACGAGAAGAGTACAGCGTGACATTCCTATAACCCCCAAAACTCCTCAAAATACTAAAATTGGAGGTGGTTGAGGTCATGGAAGAAATCCATCCTTGGGAAGAAGAACATTCATTGATGATCTGGTTTCCAAAACCAATTCCTCTATCGGAGCTCTCCATTAGGGGTTTTTTGTCAGAAGAATCCTAATTACTCCCAGGGTGGAAGCATCAGTTTCCACAGTGGAGAACACAGGAGAAGCTGTGACACCCTTAGGTGTCTCTGCGGAGGAAGACAGAGTTAGTGTTGTAGGAGAAACTGATCGAGACGTGATTTATCACATTAATGGGAAGGAGGTGACAAAATAGGAGTGGACATAGTTTCATCAGAAGCGGGACGAACAAAGGAAGCACAAAGAGGAGAGAATAGAGGAAAATATGAATAACAAACATGAACCGAAAGACCATGAAGAAAAGATGGGGAAAAATCATCACACTGATGGTGACACCCCACAGGAGGGGACCGTTTCTACACTCCAGTTCCCCATTCAAAAACCAGCTGGACAAGCCCCCATGAAAAACATATCACCATTGGTATTACCTCATTTTCATGGGAAGGCCACAAAGGATCTGGATGAATTCCTCTTTGAGTTTGATATCCTCTATCGCAGCTATGAATACACTTCCAGCGAGTAGAAGTTAAAAATTTTCCCTGCCACTTTTAAGGATAATGCACAACATTGGTTCATGAGCCTGGGTGGTGGAAATGTCACCACATGGGATCAAATGAAACAGGTGTTCCTTGATAAATACTAGGAGTACTGCAACACTAAAGATAAAAGACAAGAATTGTTCAATATGGTACAAAAGGATGAAGAAAGTTTGGAATACTTTATTGAAAGGCTCATGTAGAATGTGTAGAGGGATAGACAGACTAATATGGGGCTAGATGTGTTCAAGATAATCCTACTTCGTGGGATTAGGGAACACTGCCTAGGGATGTTGAACTTGATGGGAAAGTGGGATATCTTGAAGGAATATTTTGAAAAGATTATTGATTTATGCAGAAGGTATTCCAAAGGATCCTCCAGAACCAACAAATAGGACAAATTGGAATGAGATGCATTTGATTGAACAAAGAAGATATCCAATGGAGGTTCCACCCAAGAAGAAATAGGAAATATTCTCGAGAACTTCAAAACATAAATGATGAGCTCCATATCCTCAGAAATAGATGTCCTGATGGTGAAGCAGAAGCAAGTTGTAGAAGATCTAACACTCGATGTATTCTTCCCCAAATGTAGGAAGAAACATCCCCTGAAGGAGTTCCCACTCAACAAGGTAGAAGTGTGTCATCTCTGTGAACTAAACCATGATATAAAGGAATGCCCCTCACTACCTCAAGTGAAGGCAGTTCTGCAAGCATCAACTCTGGATGTGGAACCAGCCTACTTCATTTCCCAGAAAAAGCCTTGGCAACCTTGAAACCAAGGTATGACTCTAGAATCATTTCCATTTTTAATAATGTGAATAATTGGAATAATATGCATCACATGAATACACAAATACCTTCACCTTATTCCAACGATCAGTGGCAACCTTCTCAACCCCCTATGCATAATTTCAATCCCTGGAACTCTTGGACTCGACCACAAAACCAACATAATTATTGGTCTCCTAGGTGGAGGAACTTCCATCTAGGAAGCCAATTTCCCCATAGCCAACCTCCTCAATAGTTTCTGCCTCAACATTTTCCACACCAATGGTTTCCTCACCAAGAATAGCCTCCTCAACAATACCCTTAGCCATACTAGCAGTACCAGCAGCCGCAGCTGCAACTCCATAACAGTGTTGCACCTAACATGCAAATACGACCGCAGTTTCCTGCTCAACCTAACCCCAACCCAAAAAATAAATCAGTCCACCAGTTTGAGACTTCCAACATGCCCACTTACTCCATTACTCCAGTTCCCTATAACGACATATGCTTATGATCAGGGAGAGTAGTGGAACCTCTAGTCATTGAGGATGTTCCATCCTCGGTGTCTAAAGAAAGGATGAACTAGCAATAATCATCCCACATAGCAGTCCCCATTATTGAGGATGCTGAAGGTCTTACCGAGACACCAACTGAAACACACGAAGAAAAACTATTGAAACGAAGCCTACACAACTGATTCGAGAACTACCATATCCTGAAAGACTAACACTACAGGTAACCGTGGAACAACCTCAATTTAACCTCTGAGGGGAGTTGAAAAATATTTATGTAAAAATTCCACTGCTACAGGCCCTTCATGATGTGCCTATTTACACCAAAACAGTTCAAGACCCGTGTGTAAGAAAACTAGGTAGAAAACCCAGAGATCCTCCCACTGTCCATGTCTTAGGGAAACTATCTAAATTGCTAATGGGAAAAACTCTCCTGGCAAAATACTAAGACCCTGGTAATACTACTGTCACTGTGCATATTGGGAGCACACAAATACCGAATGTGTTGGTAGATCTAGGCGTAGCTATTAACGTTATGACCATAGAAGCTGTACGAAAACTAGGGCCCACCAATCTTCGACCAACCCCGACCATTCTAGAATTAGATGACATGTCCACTATCAAACCTGAGGAAATATTGGATGAACTCATCATCTCAGTTGATTCGTTGGAATACCCTACTGAATTCTTGGTTTTACAACCTAATTTGTAGCTAGGAGGACACCCACTAATCCTGGGAAGACCCTGGTTAGCTACAGCATATGCTTGCATCAGCTATCTGTCAGGTTCTATGACCATATCAAATTGGACCAAAAGAAAGGATCTTACCCTGTATCCTCTAGCTCGACCTAGTTTAGAAGTTGAAACTCCATTATGGATGGAGATAGAGGAAGAGGATGGCGTTTAGCCACTGTTAACGATAGGGAAGGCCTTGACTTTTAAGGATGAAACAAAGGATGATGCCATTAATAGTTTCATAAGTGAGCCCACTTTTGCTAATAAACAAATTTACTAGATCCTAAATAGTACTCTAGGTGAGGAAAAGCAACAAAATCTCACAAAGGAGACATTAGTCAATGACACCCACATAATTCTAGTGCTAAAAAATTCAAAAAGTGTTCTAGTTGAGATAGAGCTGGGAAAAACATTGAATATCAATCCCAATATCGCTCTCGATCAATAGGAACGCTTGATCACTCTCTTGAAAAAACATAAGGGAGCATTTTCTTGGGAGTACATGGATATGAAGGGTATCCCTTCTAATCTATCTACCTACCACATTTATATCAAGAGTGACTCTAAGCCTGTGTGCTAGCCACAACGAAGGATGAACCCTAATCTTAGGGACATTGTGAAGGAGGAAATTCAAAAACTCTTGGAAGCAAGGTTTATATACCCGATCTCAGACAGCAATTGGGTTTCTCCACTCATTATAGTACCCAAGAATAATGGGAAATGGAGAGTCTGTGTGGATTACAAAGAGTTAAACAAGGCAACATAGAAACATCACTTTCCTCTTCCTTTCATTGATTAGGTACTTGAAACCCTGTATGGGAATAATTTCTTCTCCTTTTTGGATCGGT
The DNA here is from genome assembly GCA_001517045.1 of Pseudotsuga menziesii. Taxonomy (NCBI): domain Eukaryota; kingdom Viridiplantae; phylum Streptophyta; class Pinopsida; order Pinales; family Pinaceae; genus Pseudotsuga; species Pseudotsuga menziesii. The sequence goes on along the minus strand of LPNX010824811.1, from coordinate 724,606 downwards.
TTAGCAGGTACAACTAGATCCAGATCGCTCCTGAGGACCAAGACAATACCACCTTCACCTGCCCTTGGGCTACCTTTGCATATAGGGTTCTCCGCTTCGGTTTATGCAATGCACCAACCACCTTTTTAGAGAGCTGTGATCGACATCTTTTTGGAGATAGTTAATGATAGTATGGATATTTTCATGGATGATTTTACCCCTTATGGCACTAAATTTGAAGAGGCACTGGAGAATTTGGATAAGGTTTTAACACACCATGATAAAACCCATCTTTGAGCACTGAAAAGTGCCACATGATGATGAGCGAGGGTGTAGTGTTGGGGAATTTTATCTCTGTTGATGGTATCCAGGTAGATCCATCCAAAATTAGGGTAATTGAAAAGATACCCACTCCTGGAACACAGAAAGAGGTACGTAGATTTTTAGGGCATGCTGGTTATTATAGAATATTTATACAATTTTTTTCCAAACTAGCTTCTCATTTATTTACCTTATTGACGAAGGATGTACAAATTATTTGGAATGATACATGCCAGACAGCATTCACTAAACTTATGAAGAGGTTATCTACAGCTCCCATCTTAAGGGGGGCCAATTGGGATCTTCCTTTTCACATTTCTTCAAATTCCTCTGAAACTTCCATTGGAGTAGTGATAGGTCAATAGGATGGTCAAGCACCATACCCAATTTATTACATCACTAAAATATTGGCCCCTACTGAACTCAATTATACTATTACAGAAGTTATATTTTTATCATTCAAGCTAGTATTATCTTAGTATTTTTAACTGAGAGAATAACAAGCACAACAATCAAACACAATAGACAATAGACACAAATATTTTCCTTGGGGAAACCATAAAGGAGAAAACCCCGCAACTTCCTCAGAGATAGGATCAACACCAAAAGAAAAACCCCAAAACAGTAAGATGATCTCTTGACAGGAGTAGTCTCTCTTTCTCTTGTCCAAGCAACTTCTTCTCTCTCAGTTATGTGGTACAACCGAGGGTGAGTGAATGTGTAATGGATAGAGAGTCTCCCTCTCTATTTATACTAATTTTCGACTTGACAATAACTCACTAGGGCCGGCTTCTCTAGGAGAGTCTAATAACCGTAGGGCCCCACAACTGCAAGGACTTTAACCCTTGATCAACAAGGAGGGTTACACTCTATGACTTGACATGACTTGTTTACATGATTGAATCTCTCAATAGGAACATCGAGGCATGACATGACTCAATTACATTACAGATACTTCCTAGAATAAACATTGGGGTACAATACATCAGATATACAAGTGAATACATTATGAAGTTACAAATACATCAATACTTCCTATTAACTAGGAAGGTATTCTATCGACACAATTTATCAGCACAAGTCTTCTTCTTTGTATCATTTGGATCATCATCAAGTTATCTCCATATTCAAGTCATCTTCATCTTCAATTCATATTCATCTCCAAGTCATATTCATCTTCAATTCATCTGGATCATCACTGGATCATCACTGTTGGATTATCACTGGTCATCATCATGGGTGCTATCTCAATTCTACTCGTCATAGGAAGTTCTACAGAGCTATCCCTTTTTCATGCTAGTTGTAGGCGTAGCCTCTAGGTAGGTCTTCATCTTCTTTAGCACTTATATTTGACCTAGCCAGAAAGGCCCGCCCAGCACTTACATATGACCATGGGATGAACACATCAACCATGTTAGAAAGGCACTCCCAACACTCACATATGACCATGGGATGAACATATCAACCATGTCAGAAAGGCCCAACGCTCATATCTAAAAATGGGATGAACACATCAACCATGTCAAAAAGGCTCAACACTCACATCTGACCATGGGATGAACACATCAACCATGTCAAAAATGCTCAACACTTATATCTTACCATGGGATGAACAAATCAACAATGTAATAAAGGCTCAGCACTTATATCTTAACATGGGATGAACACATCAACCATTTAAGAAAGGCTCTGCACTTATATCTGATCATGAGAGATGAACACATTCGACAGTCACATCACAATAGCTCTCATCTCTAGGTTGAGTGTTAGTCCTAGACTGAAACAAATTCCTGGTAACTGAGTAGGTGCCTCCATTCTCCCAAAGAATGGCCTCTCAACTAATATGAGCTTCAGTCCTAGACTGAATCAATTTCCTGGTAACTGACCAGGTGCCTCCATTCTGCCAGAGAATAGATTCTCAGCATTAAGCTGAGCTTCAGTCCGAGACTGAATCAATTTCATGGTAACTAACTAGGTGCCTCCATTCTCCTAGAGAATGGCCTTCAACACTTATATATGATCATGTGAGATGAACAAATCCCACAGTCACATCAGAATGTATTAGCACTTACATTTGACCATGGGATGAATACATCAACCATGTCATAATGGCTCATGGACTCATCACTTCCATTTTAAGGGAACCTCAATCTAGAGAACACCAAGCATCTCCCTGAAGTATTCAAAATTCACTCTAGCTAATGGTTTGGTTAACAAATCAGCTATCTGCTCATCTGTCGCAACATACTGGAGCTTCACTGCTCCTCTTTGCACCATATCCCTGATATAGTGATATTTAATCTCGATATGCTTTGACTTGTCATGGAAGACAAGGTTCTCTGACAACTATACACAAATCTGATTGTCGCAATATATGCATGTAGCATCCAATTGGAGATCAAACAAATTAGATAGTAGCTTCCTAATCCATACCACCTAACAGCTAGTCAAACAAGCTGCAACATATTCTACTTCGGCTGTACTCAGTGCCACATAGGATTTCTTCCTTCTAAACCACGAGATCATCCTTGATCCCATACTGAAGCAACACTGTGAAGTGCTCTTCCTATCAATGGAACTGCCTGCCCAATTTGAATCCACAAAACATTCCAGGTTAATCTTTTGATTCACCTCATACTTGAGCCCATAATAAACTGTACCCTTTAGGTACCTCAGAATATGCTTTGCAGCAATCAAGTGAACATGTCTCGGATCTGTTAGGAACTAGGTCAAGGTGTTCACAACAAAGAAAATTTATGGTCTCGTATTCATAGCATCAATCATCTCTGATGAAGCATCACTCAATAGCTTCAGGTTTGATGCCATAGGTGTGGTCATGGCCTTGCAATCCATCATCTCGAATCTCTTCAGGATCTCTACTGTATAATTTCCTTGTCCTAGGGAGATTCCATTTGGATTCTGCCACACCTCCATGCCTAGAAACTAATGCATCATACCTAAGTCCTTCATTTCGAACTTGGCAGCAAGCTTCCTCTTTGTATCATCAATCGATCCATCCATACCTATTACAAACATATCATCTACATAAAACATGAGTATCACTAGTTTCCCATCCTCAACCTTGTAGTAAAGGTTGGAATCTGCTTTAGTTTTGGTAAATCCCAAACTAGATAGGAAGCTATCAATTTTTCCGTACCATGTCCTGGGTTCCTATTTCAAACCATACAGGGCTTTCTTCAATTTACACACATGTGTCTCCCTGTCATGTGTCTCAAAACCAAGTGGCTGCTCCACATACACTTCCTCTTATACTACACCATTCAAGAAAGCAGTCTTGACATCCATTTGGTGTATCTTCCATTTCATTACTGCTGATCTGATGGAAGTGTATTTGGCTACAAGTGCAAAAGTATCTTCATAATCTATTCCTTCTTTCTGGGAGAAGCCACGAGCCACAAATATTTCTTTATATTTTTCTATGCTACCGTCTGCAGCATGCTTGATCTTGTAGATCCATTTGGAAGTTACAATAGACTTCCCCTTTGGTCTAGGGACAACATCCCAGACATCATTCTTCATGATGGATTGATACTATTCGATCATAGCATCCTTCCATTCTTTCCTTTTTGGTGCTTCTTCATAGTTGTAAGGTTCTTTATCAATGAAGTCACATAATAAGGCTACATAACCGAAGCAGGACCTGGTTCTTTTCCTTTCTTTGTTATTTTCTTCTAGAGCCCCATATCTTTCTGCACCTTAGATAGCTTATTGTACTCAAGTAAGTTTCCTCTTGTGAGAATTCTTCTCCTGAGGTGGATCTATGGGTTCTTGAAATTCTTCTATTTCTCGATCTTCTTCTTGAATTTCTTCATTTATGGTTGTTTCATGAATTCTGGGTACTTCTGTTTCTTCAGGTTCTTCAGCAGGTCTCTTTCTGGATTTATTATAAGTTGAGTCTTCATCAAATGTTACATCCCTGCTGATGTCGATCTTCTTAAATCCTAGGAAGTATATTCTGTAATCCTTCGAGCTTTCAGTGTATCCCACAAATATATTTTGTCCTCTTTTCTTTCAGAATGTGTATGTACACTAGACATCCGAATATTGTGAGATGGCTGACTTCTGGCTTCTTGTCGGAAAATACTTTTTCAGGTGTCTTGTTCTCGAGTACTCTGTGTGAAGTACAGTTCTGTACATACACCACTATTCTGACAGCTTCTGCCCATAGATGAATGGGAAGATCTTGATCATGAAGCACGGCCCTTATAGCTTCCATGATAATTCTATTCTTCCTTTCCACAACCCCATTCTATTGTGGATTATATGGAGTAGTTAACTCCCTCTTAATCTTTGAATCTTTGCATAATGCTGTGAATTCATTTGATGTGAATTCTCAGAATCTCTTTGCAACAATCAATATGCCTTTAGGTACCTCAGAATATGCTTTGCAACAATCAAGTGAACATGTCTTGGATCCGTTAGGAACTGGCTCAAGGTGTTCACAACAAAGAAAATATCTGGTCTCATATTCATAGCATCAACTGTCTCTGATGAAGCATCACTCAATAGCTTCAGGTTTGATGCCATAGGTGTTGTCATGGCCTTGCAGTCCATCATTCTGAACCTCTTCAGGATCTCTACTGTATACTTCCCTTGTCTCAGGGATATTCCATCTGCATTCTGCCACACCTCCATGCCTAGAAACTAATGCATCATACCTAAGTCCTTCATTTTGAACTTGGCAGCAAGCTTCCTCTTTGTATCATCAATCAACCCATCCATACTTGTTACAAACATATCATCTACATACAACATGAGTATCACTGGTTTCCCATACTCAACCTTGTAGTAAAGGCTGGAATCTGCTTTAGTTTTGGTAAAGCCCAAACTGGATAGGATGCTATCAATTTTTCCGTACCATGTCCTGGGTGCCTGATTCAAATTGTATAGGGCTTTGTTCAATTTACACACATGGATCTCCCTGTCATGTGTCTCAAAACCAAGTGGCTGCTCCACATACACTTCCTCTTATACTACACCATTCAAGAAAGAAGTCTTGACATCCATCTGGTATATCTTCCATTTCATTACTACATCTAGAGAAAGTACTAATCTGATGGAAGTGTATCTAGCTACAGATGCAAAAGTATCTTCATAATCTATTCCTTCTTTCTGGGAGAAGCCACGAGCCACAAATATTGCTTTATATTTTTCTATGCTACCATCTACAGCATTCCTGATCTTGCAGATCCATTTGGAAGTTACAATAGACTTCCCATTTGGTCTAGGGACAACATCCTAGACATCATTATTCATGATGGATTGATACTCTTCGATCATAGCATCCTTCCATTCTTTCCTTTCTGACACTTCTTCATAGTTGTAAGGTTCTTTATTGATGAAGTCACATAATAAGGCTACATAACCAGAGCAGGACCTGGTTCTTTTCCTTTCTCTGTGATTTTCTTCCAGAGCCCCATATCTTTCTGCATTTTGGATAGCTTCTTGTACTCAAGTAGGTTTCCTCTTGTGAGGATTCTTCTCCTGAGGTGGATCTATGGGTTCTTGAGGTTCTTCTATTTCTCGATTTTCTTCTTGAATTTCTTCATTCATGGTTGTGTCATGAATTTTGGGTACTTCTGTTTCTTCAGGTTCTTCAGCAAGTCTCTTTCTGGATTTATTGTAAGCTGAGTCTTCGTAAAATGTTACATCCCCGCTGATGTTGATCTTCTTAAATCCTAGGAAGTATATTCTGTAAGCCTTCGAGCTTTCAGAGTATCCCACAAATATACTTTGTCCTCTTTTCTTTCAAAATGTGTATGTACATTTGACATCCGAATACTGTGAGATGGATGACTTCCGGTTTCTTGCCGAAAAATACTTCTTCAGGTGTCTTGTTCTCGAGTACTCTGTGTGAAGTATGGTTCTACACATACACCGCTATTCTGAGAGCTTATGCCCATAGATGCATGATAATATCTTGATCATGAAGCATGGCCCTTACAGCTTCCATGATCATTCTATTCTTCCTTTCTGCAACCCCATTCTGTTGTGGATTATATGGAGTAGTTAACTCCCTCTTAATCTCTGAATCCTTGCATAATGCTTTGAATTCATTTGATGTGAATTCTCCACCATTATCTGATCAAAAGGCTTTGATCTTATTTTCTGTATGGTTCTCGATCAAGGATTTGAATTCCTTGAACTTGCTAAACACTTCATCTTTGTTCTTCAAGAAGTTTATCCATGTCTTCCTAGAAAAATCATCAATAAAAGAAACATATTATACATACCCGCTTAATGAACTGGATGACATCGGACTGCATACATTGGAGTGGATTATTTCCAAGATTCCTTTTTCCTTGCTCTCGCTACTTGGAAATGTCTTCTTTGTGTTCTTTCCTTTTGCACATCCTTTGCAGAAACCATCATGTTTTTCCTGAATTTATGGAAGACCTTCAATAGATTTGCTTGCAATTAGTAGTGCTCTGTAATGCACATGTGCAAGCCTTCTATGCCAAAGTTCATTTGGTTCTATTGAGTCATGAACCAAATCTTTTTCTGGTTATCCCTTCAATTTGTATAGACCTCCCTCTTGTTCCCCAATCACTACTGCATCATCAATAGTCTTTCCTTTTGGCCACATGAGGACTTGGCTATCTATAAATGAAACCCTCATGCCTTTTGCATCCAATACAGATATGGAGAGGAGGTTCTTCTTAAGTCCTAGTACAAATAGGACATCCTTCATTTTCATAGACTTTCCAAAGTCTAATTTGTAGGAGGATTCTCCACTACCTTTAATTGAATGATGGTAGTCATCCCCAAGTTTCACCTTGTGGGGTGATTCATGTTTCGATAGTTTACAAATGATTCTTTGAATTCCATCATGTGTTTGGAAGCCCCACTGTCTATAAGCCAATCATTACTTCCTTGTGTGATGTTTTATGTGAGAGCAGAAATAAAAACATATTCTTCATCACTTGAAGAATCATCACTATATTGTTTGATTCTCTTCTCTGAAGACTCATCATCTTCTACAACATGAGCATGGTGTCTTTTCTTGTTTCCATTCTTCTTGTGAGAGACATTTTTGTTCTTAAGACAATCTCTAGCATAGCTTTGTAACGTCCTTGACCCTTTGATCGGCGAAGAGGTTGCTACAACACTGTAGCGTCCCTGACCCTCTGACCGACGAAGAGGACGCTACCGACCCATCAAAAACCTCTGGGAAAATAGCCCCATGAAGTTTGAACATGCATACAAACTGAAGTAAAATGCTTAAAATAGAAAACATGCTAAGATGTATAATTACTCAACATACAACAGAAGAAAAACATACATTCAAGCATCAACATTTTCATCATGATTCATTAAATAGTAAATGTAATTGCGGAGATGAAATAGACAAGAACACTTATCTTATAAAGAACCTGTCCCGCAACCACCTACGTCGCTACAACATTCCACTCAACCATAGGCCAGCATGCTCATCAATCTCTTAGAAACACTGCCACCAACGAGCTGGGCATGATTCCCCAAGGAATAAGGGACTAAGCAAGCTTACACATAGCCAAGGATACACAATACATCCAAGTCAACATAGTTGGGTTTATCAGGTCGTCAAGGAGCTAGGAAGGGATGAATGCTAAACTGGTGAGCTCATGGAAAATCTAAGGACACCTACACTAGAGCTAGCCTAACTTCTAAGACACCCACACACACACGACACCAGGAATCAGTCCCTTCTCTACTTCACAGTCCCTCAAGCCTTGAATTCCCTTACCAGTGCTCTTCCGCGGTTGTGGAGAAGAAATCCAGCCATCTAAATCTCTCTATGTGGCTCCCAAACCTAGGTTTCTCAAGCATACCTAGCCTTCAATCCTACTCCACACAATTAGAAGACCAACCACTGCATAACCGCACTAAAACAATCAGTTCACAACTCTGTGAAGAAAACCAAAGGAAACCGGGTGACAACCCAAAATGGTGAACATAGCTCAATCCAAGCAAGGTGACCCAGAGTTGTTCTTGGCCCTAGCATGGCCAAAAAAACTCAACAGCAACCTCAAAGGTCATTCCACACACACAGCAACCCAAACCAGGGGAAGAACAATAGCCCCAATCTCACAATGAAACCACGACAGCATTACACAGTATGCAAATGGGAGAGAAGCCAAACTCTCAACATTGACAAGGGAAAACATAAACATAGACCACAATCGATAACATACATAGCCACAATCAGCAAGGAGACATACACCTACCACCGAAACCGGTATGGAACACATAGACACACAGCCCTAGCATGAATGGCTCCTGCACACCGAAAATCGTGGGTGACAGTCACTCTTTTTTGATCTCCCTGCATGAGATGAACAAATGATGGAGAATACCCCAAATAGTGCACATGAGGAAGCGGAATGTCTCTACATGAGAATGAGCAAGACCAAATCCTTGGGGGAGTGGAATCGTGGGAGAGTGGAGAGAGTGTTTTGTTCTACCCCATGTGATGTGAAGAGGAAGAGTCTGCTAGGGGAGTGGGAACATGGGCAAGGATAAACAGTCCTACCACACCCACCACTACTCAGCAATAGCTGCTCCCAACTAACAGACAACATAAGTTTAAAGGGGTGGTTGAAACATGGCTTTTCCCCATTGGCCCAAAGTTCAACAATTCCCCCCTCCTTATCCTTAGGAAAATCATGCCCTTTTCATTAACATTGCATCGTCGTAGCTGGTTGTAGTTTCATTTTAATTAATGTGTATATTTACATGATGCCAAACTATTATGTGTCGGATAGCACAATATACCATTGGCAACGATCCCAATTGCTGAAACATAAAACAACCAAATTGATGGTGGGGATTTTACCTTTATCTCCACACCACGATTAATTACAATATACACATCATGTATCTTTTAATGTAAATGGGGTCAAAACTGAGGATATTACAATCCCCTCCCCCTTGGAATAACACCGTCCTCGGTGTTCCAATACATAGGAATACATATACAATTTGCACATCAAAATTTTAAAATTTTGTAGATCTATCCCACATTCAATTATTTACTTGAACTTTCAGGATCAAGCCCCTTGGCTTCCATGAGCTTCTCTTGCTGGTTCTTAGCTTTTGGCTCATCCCCAAGTCTAGGAACTTTGTGGCTGCTATGCTCTTTATGTTCCCTCGTTGGGCAGTCCTGGCAGTAATGATGTCCTCCGCATTTCCAACATTTCGCTGGCTACTTCATATTTACCTGCTCAATTTCCTTTGAGTCTTCATGCCTGGAACGTTTCTTAATGGATTGCTTCGACGAATGTCCCATCATTGATCCACTTTCCTTTCCTTTACGGATTTCTCCCAGAAGGATTTTTACCTCCTTTTGCAAACAAATAGATTTTTGCAAAATCTAGTTGTTCATCTCATTCTGCCTTTTCTGTAACTTGAGCATCTCTCCTAGATTCTCTTGAGTCTTGGCAATTGTTTGAAGAAAAATTTCAGCCAAGTCCAATAGCGTTTGGTCTGCTACCATGATCAATGTGCACTATTGGGTTTCACTTTTCTCACCTGTGAA
>LPNX010824811.1:672498-714355 GCA_001517045.1 Pseudotsuga menziesii | reverse complement strand
CTGCTCATTCTAAGCTCTTCAGGACAGTCACATGTCCACATGCACCCCTAGGATGCTCTCATAGTCCTTGCTCCCAGCGATACCTATATTCAAACATTGAATAGATTCATATGTTTAGTTTATTCTCAATAGTTTTTATCTCTTAAACAAGAGCTTAGAATATCATAACCAAATCATATACACATGTTTATTCATAAGCAAGAAATTGCAAAATAATCCAATACTTATCTGTATTGTGCATTTCCTCTTTGGTCCATCGGATCCTACTTCGCTTTGCAAGCCTTGGGATTGCCTATGGACTTGGATGTTAGGTCAGCACACAAGATGCTTCACAACATCCTTTTATATATATCAAGCATAGTCAATTCGACCTACATTTGGGTTTATCAGACCCTCCAGCCAGTACATCTTCACGCTGACTGGGCTTGGAAATTTACCATTACCATTTCCAGGTTTCATTTCCAGCAGTGAGCTCTAATTCCACTACCCCATACAACATAAGAAACCACTCCCTTCTCTGCTCTTCAGTCCCTCGGTAATGTATCCTTCTCTGTGCTCTTCAGTAGGAGGTAGGATGAGCCCAAGCCATTGTCCATTTAGTGTGCAACACCAGACTGCATCAGTTTAGCCTGACAACACAAGCAATATAAGAAAACTCATCAGCGTTATTGCTCTAAAACTATAATCATATTTCACATCATTCACTATCAAGTATTGAGACACCAGGAGTGCATCCACTACCTAGGGTGTAATCAATATTGAAAACCCTTTCATGATTCGACATCGAGAAAGTGTGAACCCCTTTTCGATGTGTGCCATGTAGGCCCTATTCATACTCAAGAAATCTACCATAATGGAAATAAAATCAAAACATGCTCTACATATTGAATTTAACAATTTGACATGCATATTCTTAGCTAGGGTCACAGAACACTTATCCATCTGCTGAGGCAGTATTCCTTCGTTAAGGAGGAATGGGGGCTCCCTTCTTTGAGTTGACAGTCCCTCGGTTTTCCATCCCAAATCCTTTTTACATTTCATATCCACGCATGTCTTACTGACATAATCTATACCATCTCACTCATGTTGCTTACCAAACATGTAGTGCAGATGAGACATTTCCAAAATGTCCAATGGAGTTTCACCCGAAACCCATTTCTAAGATAGAGGGAAAACTCCCCATAAATTTTGGCTCCTTCAGGGCATCGCACATGGTCTTCCTGCAATGTGAACCCCTGGAACATTCATTAAGTATCCAAACAGTCAATCATTATCTGATAATACAATCCAAATTGATTGTTCCATAACCAAGCAATGACATTAGTAATTAAATTCAATAGGAATTTGCAACTCTGTCTACTACAAAAATTGATTTTCTTGGCAATGAGGTGATCCTCATTTATGGGTCTCTTGTAAGTAGCACCACTATGCCCATTATGATTTTATGCTTACTAGAATAACATGAACACCCACTGACCATGCGTCCTCCTGACACAATTATATGCAAACCAATAGTAATTAATAGTTGTCAGCAATTTCTCAAATATGAAATTTACAAATTTAAATTGACAATTCATTCAGCATATGAACTATTTTCACAACCATGAGACTCTTCTCATGAGTTTTGGATCTTTCACATGGTAGATTCCAGTCTTTGTCATGGTCTTACCCACTTTTCCATGCCCCAAACAATCTACCTGAAATCTGAACTTCAATCAGCCACAGACTTGGTAATTCTTGATGCATATAACTTTTTCCATTTCTACAACAATCATTGAAGCATTTCCAAAATTATAGAATTCAAATACTTCCAGCTGTTAGCACATCAATATTACCAAAACTCATTTACTTCATGCAATCATTATCATACTAAAATTGCAAGGTATAGTAACATAATTTATGCCAAAATGAAATTTTTAGATACTCCTTACTTCACAAGCATATCATTTGTACCACCTTGACCTTCCATAGAGCATTTCCAGCAGCTAATCGATCATGACTACCCTCTTCATGCACTTACTATCCTGCATCCATAACAACTCTTGAAATGGTTCCAGAATTATCATCAATTCATCATTTCAGCCATTAGTTATTCATAATGACACATGCACTATCTCGATGCATTCATGCAATGCATCACAACATTTGCACCCATACTTATGTATGCATAACTACAACATTTAGTCATACTTTTCATGTGCATCTATTCAATGCATAACCACAATATTTATGAAATCTTTTAATGCATATCCACTCAATGCTACCTTGCATTGATTCATGAATACTATGCATTCAAACATACCATGCATGGACTAACCATGACTACTTCATATAGGATGCATTACTATAATCAAGACCATCATTACTTACTTTCTTTGGGCTACTAAGCTCATAACAATATATATAGGCATGATACCTTTTTGTATGAATGTAGTATAAATTTCAAATACCCACATGGTATGAGACCTCTTTATTTTACCACTCCATGCAATTGTTATAATTAAACCATTACCTACATGGATCCTATTTACACCCTTGAAATTACCAGTTTGGTTGGTCTCTTGTAGGAGATTGCAGAATTCTCTCACCAACTTTTGATTCTGGACTTGTTGCCTTATCCCTTTCTCCATAGGGTTGCTGGTCACATTCGTCAGCATCAGCAACATATTCAGCCATGTCCATGTTGTCATTGGTTTTTCCACTAATGCCAACACCAATGCAATAATTACCATTAGTGGTTCGTTATAAATGTATAATTCCCACTACTCTTACCAACATGTAATATCTTATGCATGCAAGGAATATCCTCATACATTTCATGTATGAAACTTATAAAATGTAATTATAATTAGCAAGACAAAGTTTAAGGAAATTTCCCTTTTCAAGTCCCTCATCTTTGCATGGAACTCCTCTTCCACACAACAGTTGGTTTGACTTCATGGTCTTGCTACCTCTAGGCATGCAATTTCCGGATTGTCCATATTGATAGAAGCACACTTTCCAGGCAACCACTAGTAATTTTCTTCTCTGGATTCAAATTCTGGTGACTCTCCCTTGTTCCCTGCTAGAAAATATTTCCAACGCCTATCCACATGCTTCATTTTGACCTCGGGTGTGAAAACCACACCACTTCTAAAATAATGATTTTCACCAATTTTAGGCAAAACACACAACTGTATTTTGGTCTAGAATGATAACTTCAGCCACCTAGGATTTTTTTTCCTTTTTAGCTTTGTAATCCACTGAAAAACAGTTGAAAATCGCTAAGAAATCCCTCTGGAAAAACCCAAAATTTATTTTTCCCAATCAGATCTCTTTCCAACTAAATTTCTGACACTTCGGCAACCCAATCTACAATTTTGCTCCGACGCTCATCGGCGGCCCTAACCACCAACATTGTCCGATGCATCGGTGGTTCCGTCAACTAAAGTTTTTCGATGTAAGCCTTTTGTTCTGCTATCAACGATGCCAAGGATCGACAATCAGATGCACTATTCATCGGGTGAATAACTCCCCAGGCATGTGTAACGGCAGCAATCGAACCAACTGTGGGTTTTGTGGACATACAACCCATCGACAGTCGAAACAACTAAACACTGTGGCATCATCGATTAGAACCATTAAACCTTACTGCATCAACGATTCAAACAATAAAACCTTTCCACTCCATCGGTGACCAGGGCACTATCAATGGTTGGAAGCTCTAACCTTCGGAGTGATAGTCTCGTTAATAGCTACAATGCCGGATGCAAAAACCACTAAATTTTCTAACTTCCATCGGTGCTCAATACCACTAAATTCTCCTGACACATTGGCGGACCCATCAACTAATTTCTTCCATCGTGTTGGCGACCCAAACAACAGACATTTTTCACCGCATTGGTGGTCCAAACCTCTAATCCTTTTCTATGTGTCAGCGATACGAACAACTAAATTTCATCGACGTCTTCCGATGCATCAGCTGCTCCATCATCTAAATTTCAGCTGCACCATCAACTAAATTTTGTCGACGACATCGGCAGTCCAAACAACAAAGTTTTGCCGATGTTTTTAACATTTAAGATATTTTTGGCAAAAATTCCTCCTTTCTCCTCGGTGCTTTCACCTTTTTTCCTACCGTCATATCGGTGTTTCCATCACCTATTCATTGGCGATCCCATCAGCTAAACTTTTCCAATCGCCGATGGTCTCATGACTTAGAAAATTTTCTGAAGTCTTCTCTTTTTCTTCTTTCCGCTACCGCTGTTGGTGGCTCCACCAACTAACTTCCTCTCTTTTCCACCGACGTTGCGACTATGCCATCAACTAGTCATCAACGATCCAATGAACTAATCATCGTCAATTGTCAATGGTATTATCACTTATAAAGTTTTCAAAATATTTATTCTTTCGCGTCGGCGCCCTATCTTTTATCTTCCGGCGACATATCGGCACCTTGATCGTCTATTTTCCATCGATCCCATCAACCTCGCCGAAACTTCCTTTATCCTCTGCTGACGTATTGACACTTCATCTTCTATCGGTTGACGATCCAATAAACTAATCATCACCATCACTTCGGTGATATTTAGCTATACGGAGTCGACGTTTTGACGCTTCCATCATCGTTCTTCCACTGATCCAAACAGCTGATTGTCACCGCTCCAAACAACTAATTATCACCATCGTTTTAGCGACCAAATTAAATAATCCTTGTTGGTCATTGGGGTCTGCATCGGATGACCTTTATACTAACCTATCCGCTACATCGGAAGGGATTCCCACTAAGTCTTTCGATGAGCTGACAGCCTGACACCTAAAAATTTTCAAAAATTCTTTTATGCCAGTCCCTTGTTGGATGGCCTTCTGACTACGCTTTATGACGTATCAGAGGAGCTTCCCATGTAGTTCTCTGATGACCCGACAAGCTCAGCACTTAGGAAATTTTTTCAAGAAATTTTTTTCTATCATTCATTTTCTTCTGGGCAGAGGGAAACCTGCCTCTGCTAATTGGTTTCTCATGGCCCTCTGAGGCCCACTGCTACAATGATGGCTCTGTCACTGCTTCTTCACGGCCCATTCAGGCCCATGCTAGAACATGAGCTCCGATACCACACTGTAACGTCCCCAACCCTCTTACCGACGAAGAGGACGCTACAACACTGTAATGTCCCCGACCCTTTGACCGACGAAGAGGACGCTAGCGAACCATAAAAAACCTTCGAGAAAATATCCCCATGAAGTTTGAAAATTAATATAAAGTGAAGTAAAATGCTTAAAACATAAAACATGCTAAGATGTATAATTACTCAACATATAGTAGAAGTAAAACATACATTCAAGCATCAACATGTTCATCATGATTCATTAAACAATAAATGTAATTACGGAGATGAAATAGACAAGAACACTTATCTTATACAGAACCCATCCTACAACCAACTATGTCTCTGCAACATTCCACCCAACCATAGGCCAGTGTGCTCATCAATCTCTCAGCAACACTGCCACCCTCGAGCTGGGCATGATTCCCCGAGGAATAAGGGACTAAGCAGGCTTACACATAGCCAAGGATACACAATATAGCCAATTCAACACAGTTGGGTTTATCAGGCCATCAAGGAGGTAGGAAGGGCTGAATGCTAAACTGGTGAGATCATGGAAAAGATAAGGACACCTACACCAGAGCTAGCCTGACTTCTAAGACACCCACACACACCCAACACCAGGAATCAGTCCCTTCTCTGCTTCACAGTTCCTCAGGCCCTGAATTCCCTTGCTAGTGCTCTTCCGGGGTTGTGGAGAAGAAATCCAGCCATCTAACTCTCTCTATGTGGCTCCCAAACCCAGGTTTCTGAATCATACCTAGCCTTCAATACCACTCCACATAGTCCGAAGACCAACCACTGCATACCTGCAGTAAAACAATTAGTTCACAGCTCTGTGAAGAAAACCAAAGGAAATAGGGTGACAACCCAAAATAGTGAACACAGCTCAAGCCAAGCAAGGTGACCTAGAGTTGTTCTTGGCCCTAGCATGGCCAAAACAACTCAGCCGCAACCCCAAAGGTAATTGCACACACACAACAACCCAAACCAGGGGAAGAACAACAACCCCAATCTCACAATGAAACCATGGCAGCATTACACAGTCCGCAAATGGGAGAGAAGCCAAAATCTCAGCATTGACATTGGAAAACATAAATGCAGACCGCAATTAGTAACATACATGGACATAATTGGCCAGGAGACATACACCTACCATTGAAACTGGTATGGAACACACGGACACATAGCCCCCAGCGTGAATGGCTCTTGCACACCAAAAATCCTGGGCGACAATCACTCTTTTTCCAGCTCCTTGCATGAGATCAAAAAATGATGGAGAATCCCCCAAATGGTGTGCATGAGGAAGCCGAATGTCTCTACGTGAGAATGAGCAATACAAAATCCTCAGGGTTGTGGAATCGTGGGAGAGTGGAGAGAGTGTTTTCTTCTGCCCCACATGATGTGAAGAGAAAGAGTCTTCCGGGGGTGTGGGCATGTGGGAAAGGACTGACAGTCCTGCCACACCCACCACTACTCAGCAATATCTGCTCCCAACTAATAGATAGCATAAGTTTAAAGGGGTGGTAGACACATGGATTTTCCCCATAGGCCCAAAGTTCAACAATTCCCCCCTCCTTATCCTTAGGAAAACAATGCCCTTTTCATTAATGTTGCACCGTCGTAGCTAGCTGTAGGTTGATTTTAATTAATGTGCATATTTACATGATACCAAACTATTATGTTCCAGATAGCACGATATACCATTGGCAATGATCCCAATTGCCGAAACATAACACAACCAAATCGATGGTGGGGATTTTTCCTTTAGCTCCACACCACGATTAATTACAATATACACATCATGTATCTTTTAATGCAACTGAGGTCAAAACCAGGGATATTACAAGTTTCCTCTTTCATCACATGTAAAGCATATGAATTTAGGTAGTTTCTTGTTAGATATTCTAGAATGAAAGTGCTTACCTTGATGATGGTTTGATTTGCTCTTCTTGGATTGTACTATGAGAGCTTGATGTTCATTTCCCATGTTTTCTTCTAGAGCTGCTATTCAAGATTCTTCTTGTGAGCATTTTTCCCATAGTCTGCTAAACTTGAATAGCTTCTTTCTGGCACAGATCTCGTGAATGAAAGAGTCCCATGTCCTAGGGATACCATTCAAGGTGGTCATCACAATTTATGTATTCTCTGCCTCTTCATCCACCGCTTCAAGTTGTTCTTTGATCTGAGAGACCCTTGTAAAGTAAGAATGGATGGTTTCCACATTCTATATCTTTACATTCTTCAATTGGTTTCTCAGAGTCATCTTTTGATTTATGTTCTTTCCTTCAAACAGTTTGGCTAGGGCATCAAACACAGCTTTAGGTATCTTTAGGGAGGACACCTATGGTATGAGCTGATCCTTGATTGAATCAACAATAATCCTCTTAGCCATGACCAATTCCTTCTTGTGTAAGGCCTTAGCCTCATCTCCCTCTAGAACTGGAGCCTCTTCATTGCTGTAAGAGTCCAACTCATTTTCTTCCAGGACCAAGGAGATCCTATACTTCTAGGCTTGAAATTTATCATCTCCCTCAATATTTTTATCAAGCTTGGTATGATGAGACATCTTAATAGAAGAACCTCAAATGGAAATGGAAAATATTTAGATCTTACCAGGATAATATGTCAGAACTAGATCTGGAGCTGAATTTATGTACAGTTGGTTCAAGAGTAGATTAGGGTGTGAATTTCCTCAAGTTTTTCCCAACCAAAAACTTTGATCTTGATCTCTAAACTTTGATTTTGAGGAGGATATCAATCCAAGCTTGGGCTCACTAAAAAATTCCATGTCTGTGGATAGCCTAATTTTCGGCAGTAGTGCTAGGTCAAAAACTGAAAATGCTCAGAATCATATTTTGCTTCGACAGAAAGATGCATCCTAGAGAGGAGAGTCATCCCAACCTTCTTTCACTGAAAATCAATGGAGAGAGATCCAAAAACTAGGAAGCCCTGGTTTCCACAGCTGCATAGTGTATTCTTCTCAGGTTAGCTCTGATACCATGTTAGATTTTTATCATTCAAGCTAGCATTATCTTAGGATCTTTAACTGAGAGAATAAAAAGCAAAGCAATTAAACACAAGAGCCAATAGACATAAAGATTTTCCTCAAGGAAACAATAAAGGAGAAAACCCTACAACTTCCTCATAGATAGAATCCACACCAAAAGAAAAACCCCAAAACAGTAAGATGATCTCCCAATAGTAGTAGTCTCTCTCTCTCTTGTCCCAACAACTTCTTCTCCTTCAGTTATGCACTACAACTGAGTGTGAGTGAATGCGTGATAAATAGAGAGGCTCCCTCTCTATTTATACTAATTCTTGACTTGAGAATAACTCACTAGGGATGACTTCTCTAGGAGAGTCTAATAACCCTAGGGCCCCACAAATGCGAGGACTTTAACCCTTGATCAATAAAGAGGGTTACACTCTATGACTTGACATGACTTGTTTACATTATTGAATATTCCGATAGGAACATTGGGGCATGACATGACTCAGTTACATTACAGATACTTCCCGGAATAAACATCGAGGTACAATACATAAGATATACAAGTGAATACATTCTGAAGTTACAAATACATCAACAATAGAGAAGGAATTTTTATCCATTGTTTACTCCATTAACAAAGTTAGACACTACATTACTGGATATCCAACCTTTGTACAAACTGACCACTCAGTTATCAAGTATCTAATGAACAAACCAGTTACAAATGCTAAGATAACTAGATGGTTGTTACTATTATAGGAGTTTGATATTACCATTGTTGACATGCCTGGGAAAGAAAATGTTGTTGCTGATTATTTATCTCATTTTACTGACAGTGATGACAGCTTAACAGTTGAAGATTCTTCCCCAGATGAACCCTTGTTTTTAGTTTGAGCTCATTCCCCTTGGTATGCATATGTTGCTAACTACTTGGTTGCAGGTAAGCTTTTGGCACACTTTTCAAAAAGAGAGAAAAGGAATATTATTCAACAAAGTTCCAGGTATTTCTAGATAGATGGTCATATTTTCTACACAGGCCCTGATATTGAGATCGGGAGATGTGTAAGGGAGGATGAAGTATTCCATATATTGAAGGTCTGTCATGATGAGCCATGTGGGGGACATTTTGCAGACAGAAGAATAGGTCATAAGGTGTTGAGAACAGGTTATTATTGGCCTATAGTTTTCAGAGATACCAAGAAGTATGTCCAGTCCCGTGATAGCTATCAGAAAATGGGCCAAACTAACAGATTGGATGAAATGCCTCTTCTACGATAGTTAGTGGTGGAACCTTTTGAAATATGGGCCTTATATTTTGTTGGGATTATCAATCCTCATTCAAAATAGAAAGCCTATATATTAGTTTTCACCGACTACATGAGAAAATGGGTAGAAGTTGTGGCTTTGGCGAAATCCAATGACCAGGCTATAATAGATTTCCTGTATGGAGAAATATTCACTCATTTCAAAATACCCAAGGAAGTAATCACAGATGGAGGATGACAATTTATGTCACATAAATTTGAATATTTGCTACAGAAGTACCATATTCAACATAGTATAACTTCACCTTACCATCCCCATGCCAATGGCCAGGTGGAAAGTACCAATAAAGTTATTGAATCTATCCTCACCAAAATAGTTAGGAGCCATCGTAGAGATTGGGATGATAGAATTCTAGAAGCACAATGGGAATATCACACTACATGGTGAAATACTACAGGTTTCTCTCCTTATGACTTGGTGTATGGAAAGAGCACTGTCTTTCCCATCGAATTTGAATTCAAAACCTTGAAGACAACCATGGAGGTAAAATTAGATGTAACTGAATCCCAGAGGAATAGATTGAATCAATTGAATGAAATTGAGGAAAAATGCATAGTTGTTGTGGATCAGACAACATTAATTCAGCAACAGAGATCCAATTGGCACGATCGGTTCATCAACAAGCGAGTCTTCTATGAAGGATACTAGGCACTATTATATGATTCAAGATTCAAAAGGGACTTTAAAGTTAATCTACACACAAGATGGTTGGGTCCATATCTGATAGATAGAGTATTTGACAATGGTACAGTTCTCCTGGTCATAATTGATGAGAATCGTGCACCCTTATTTGCTAACGGTCACAGGCTATGACTGTATCATAAGCCAATATCAAGGGATGCGTTTGTTTCACAAATTGTAACTGATCCGGGATACTAGTTGGAACAAGGGTAGGAATCTTTCTCTGCCCCTATCAATCTTTAGAAAGTCACTGCAATTTCCACACAATTTTTTGTACATAAATAAATTGATGTTTGTCTCCTTTTTCATTTTCCTTTACGCTTGATTGTTTTTTTTAAGAATTTGTGTAGGAATTTAATTAATAAGTGATGGTCATGAATGGGCCTAACGACCATGAGAACCTATTGCAATTTCCCATGTTTGAAAGAGCTCCTTACAGAAGAAAATTTGATTGATAAATCGTTCTGCGCAGCTGCAAAATTTGCTTATTTTTCCTTCCCACTGCAGTTGCAACACTAGTAAACCTTGCCTATTTTTCCCGTTCTACAGCTGCAACACCGTAAAACCTTTCCCATTTTAATTTTTTGCAGCTGCAACACTGTAAAACCTTGCCTATTTTTTCGTTCCGTCGTGGCTGCAACACCGTAAATCCTTGCCTATTTTTTCATTCTGTCGCAGCTCCAACACTGTAAGATATTTCCATTTTTTTGTTTCTTACAGCTGCAACTCTGTAAAATATTGGCCATTTTCCCATTCACCATAGCTATGATTCCGTTAAAAATTTTCTCACTTTTACTTTTTCTAGCGGCTACGACTCCGCTAATTTGGCTGATTTTTCCTATGGCTTCTAGCTGCAACTCCTCCAGATTTATCCACATTTGGGCTGCAAATCCTCCAACTTTGTGCAGAATTTTTGTCGCCCATGATTTTTCTGATTTCGAATCACCTCACAACTTTAATTATGATTCCGTTAAGATCGATAAGACATTTTTTGGATCGCCAGGAGAAGGATCATGGTGGCATGCGTACAATAATGTTTAAATTTTAAGGCTGCATTGTCATGCTATATCATGGGATCAAGTGGTTGTCTTCCTAAAAATGTATATCACCTATGAAGGTAGGTACCAGACTGTCTATTATTCTAAGTTTCCATTTCTATATCACTTATGTCACAAAAATATACTTAATGTTCTAGTTTTTCTATTCATATACCTACATCATATGGCATTAGCTAAGAATCCATATTATTCCCTTACCCATCACGACCTCATTAAACTATTAATATTAAGGGCCTTAGCTCAGAGAAATCAAACATGGAAACAATTTACTAGCCAATCTCATGTAGCCCAGGGACCTATAGTTTTTCTTGAGGTTCCAATCAGAGAGGAAGTAAGGGCACCTACACTTCTGTTGGGTGTTCAATTGGAAGAAGAGCAGGAGGACCAGAGTCCCTCCAATTTAGTTTTAGGGGGAGATGGGATAGGATCAAAAGAAGAGGAAGAATTGGTGGAGGATGTAGCAATAGCAAACCCTATGGACGATGTTGGCACTAGGATTTTGAGTCCCCAAGGTCGAGTGAGGGGAGGCCACTCCCAGGAAATAGCAGAACCGCTTTAGACTACACCTCCATCCCTGCACAGTTAGAGAGGGATATCTCATTTGTCACTGAAGTATGCTCCACATAAGGTTGTCAGTCTTGTGTGTCACCAGAGTCTACCCCGTATACAATTTTCAATCAGCGTAATCAGGGGGCTAGGATCCTGAATGGGGAAAAGTATGTTGAGGAAGGTGCATGGTGGGATTATCAAGGGAAAGGGACCATCGAAAAATGGAGTTGAAACCTGCAAAATAAATAATTACAAATGGAAAGAATGACGTAAAATTGCAAATAGAGGAAAGATAGCTGCTCATTTCCCAATCAGGAGATATTTAGCGGGTGATTTAGGGGACAAGAAGGGATAGTCCATCATATGGAGCTCCGACGAGATGAATTCCATGCAACTTTAGAGGAACCATTGATAAATGCCTAGAACAGTGGCTGGAGCATAACGAGTATGAATTCCAAACCACTATACCCTAATTTGCAGACATGAAAGAAGTTAACAAAATGGAGTGGAAACAGGAAACACATTTAGACAAAACATGAATCTCTGCTGTGAGTAATAGTATTTCACTGCAATTTATTCATACACAGGTATCAAGATTTACAAATGGGAGCCTTAGCCTGGGATTGTTTCCCAATCCAATTCACTAACTCCTTTCTCCCTCTATCAGGAGCATTTTTATACAATCCTAATGCTGAGACTACCGAATTAAAAGCTGTTACAAGTCACCATCAGGAATTAACAGTGCAAAGAGTGGACTATCGCCATGTTTTTACAATTATAAACAAACATCATGGAGATGGGACATGTGATAACACGGGCTGACAACCCAGAGCCCCATACCATCCTACTTCATGAAAATGACTCCCACATGGTGTGCTAATGGTCAATCATCCACACAAGCTTCCCTGGACCTATTTTGGGTCTCCTTTTCCAGTTGGCACATGTTGCTCAAAGGCTAACAAGAAGACCTGAATCCCCTCCTCTACTATTCTCTTAACCCAATCCTCCATCGAGTAAAACTATTATAGGAGGAGGTTAGAGAAAAGGTGGCCCAACACTTGGTGATGATAAGTGAATTAAGAAGCTTATCATCCTTATACTGTCTTCTTCCTCTTACGAGGAGGATTCTTCTGCGAGCCATGCAACCAAGTGTGCATTTGATCTTCTCCTCGCACATGACCAACAAGCCAAGTGAAGCCTCTAGGAATGGCGTCAAAGGCTCTGGACCCACCTAGTCCTAGTACGAGAATTTGCTCCAACAGTTCTGCCGCCACTGTGAGATGAGACTTCGGAGGTCGTGACTGTAGCTGGGAGTGTTGGAGGGACGTTGCAGGGAGGTAAAAACCCATGCACTACACATCCAGAGACTGGGTTGTGTAGAAGCGGGTGAATTCTCCTTGCTATTTCACATATGTGCCTCGGTGGTTGGTGGTTATCTGGTGTGGATAACTAGAACACAGATTTCATGCCTGCCTACCAAGAGTACCCCTTGTCGAATTCATTTCTTGAACCACATAGTCATGGTTGTCTATGAAATACTTTGACACTTCTCGAAATTCAACCCTATATCTCTTATCATCTACATAGTTCCATGTCTCAAAGATATTCAGAGGATGGTGTTATATAGTGAGCAGGAATGGCTTTGGGAAGGACTATACCATTAAAGTGGCTACGATGGTGGCATGTCTACTGCCAGGGTGGGGATTTTCCCTCCTAATGTTCAATTATATTATCCGGCATGGCTAAGATTCCAAACAATTTCCACGTGGCTTCCAGGATGGTTCCAAGGGTTACGGATTTGACCATATCATGCCCTTTCAATTACCTTGATGGTGGGGTTGGGATGTTTTAGTTCGCCACATACCTTAGTCTCGTGTAAATGCCAGGTTTTTCACCTCAGCGAATCAAACCTCTACCTCTCTCATGGCTTCCTCCGAAATAGACCACGTGCCACACTTGCAAACCGAGAAAACTATGCCACTGGATGAGACTTCAACCTCAGGCGTATCTCGAATGGCGTTGGAGAAATTGTCCAATCTGCAATGGGGAATATTACACACATGAATGCCTCCTCTGATGTCATTTCCACACTGGATAGGAAATATGTACCTCGGGAGTCTTCTCAGCCGTCCGATCAAAAGAATCTTTCATATCCACCGTCCACGTTCCATTCATCCTGTCACCAAATTTTCTCTTCTGAACACTGCAGGTAGTTCTAGATCATGAGATGTTCTTAGCCATCAATCGATATCGACGCTTCATGTAGTCGTCGATCTGAGTGGGCCCCACCATTTTTCGCAACAAAAACTCAAATATTCATCCGCGCTAGTTCGCCTTGCAAAATGAACCGTAGTCGTAGATTTAGTTCCTTCTTCATCACGACCATTGATCTTTGCGACCTCTACACCTTTTCACAATTTTAGATTGCAGTTTTACCCACAAAAGTATTGATCGGAAAATTACTTTAGACCGTAGATCTGCCCCAAACTTCATCTCAACCATCGAAAGCCTCCGGTCTTTAACACGTTTTGTGATATGGGAAGGAAGATTTGATCATGCATGTTTTCTCCCGAAAAGTGGCTCAGAACCGTGGATATCCCCCTAATAAATCGTAGCCCTTGATTATGAATCCTTCCCAATGTTACAACACACCTGTCACTTTCCTCGTTGAAGGGTGGTCACATGAAATTCGAGGGGCTGGGACCCTTACTGAACTTCCGTCAGGCCATTAAATCAACTATTAAAATGGAGTGTTAACAATTGGCTCCATGAGGGATGTTGTCCTCCCAACAAGGTAGCAAATAACCCCCATAGAACAAGTGCCAAAACCATTGGGCCGCTTTCAGTCTTTCTTTGAAATCTCCATTATGCTCCATGCTACTGTTTCAGCGAATTCATGCCACTCTTGCAAATCATGCTGGTGACTGTAAATATGTGCTGGTAACTAAAAATGAAAACAAACTGAAAACAATAATGAAGGAAATGATCGAGAACAGTTGAGTTTATTTTCTCCTACCTACTCTACCTAACTTTGTACACAAGTCCAACTAAGTGAAATCAGACTTCCAATGAAGCCAATCAAGCAACTTGCCTAATATTCTTGTTCTTGTTTGGTGCTTGATGGAAAAAAATGAAACAGATAATGGGAGAAGGAAATGATAAACAAATTGATCTTTAAGGCAGAGATGCAACCAATCATTGCCTTCACCTAGACCCTCCATGTATTCGGCCATGGGGTCATAGAAATCATGGCAACCTCCAACATGTTCTATCACCTGCTCATGGGAAAGCTTCCCGGAGCTTCCTGCTTCTAGGGAGTCATTAGGCTGACACTTGGAATATTGTAGAGGAGGACCCACATAATATTTCTCTAATAGAATATCCCTCTCTCTGCCCAAAATTTCTGTAACAAGGGCTTGATGTGCTTCGAGAGGGAGGTCCTCAACTTCTCTAGTGGAACCGAGTAGGCATACTCCTTCCGTGTGAGGCGGAATTCCTGAAGGTGGAGTATCAGAAAAAGTGTTTATGTGTAAGTTGTTGCATCCCTCTTCACTGCTGTATGATTTTTTGTCCTACACCACCTCCATTTCTTTCTGGTTTTGCTTGGAGGCATTAATCATATGTCGTATCAACTCAAACGAGGCATAACATAAGGGTAAGCTATCACCTCCAATTACCCCATCATCTTTTCTCGCTCCAACTTCCTAATTTTGCATTGCACTTTGATTTCTTTCATCAGAAGGTGTCGTTTCAATAGCTGGGTCATCAGGTATATTCTATAGGTACTCTTCTTCATATTCGTCGTACACAGGTGCACCAAACTCCTTCTTAAAATTGTCCCTAGTTGACCAGGAGTGGGACAGGTCGCCATATTCAAAGAATAATCCTGCAGGACCATTTATTTCAGCCTCAGGCCAGTCATCTTTCTGCATACCATGAGAGATCTTTGACGGGCTGTAGGCTTCCTTCTTCTACTTGTAGGGCCCAACCAATTTGTATGTACCTTTTATTTCACCACCACTATCCTGATCTGACAATTTCTTGGACATCTTAAGGTTTTTCTCCACCTCCAAACAATCAGTGAACATCTGCTACAGCGTGGTTGATTTTCTCTCCAAAAGAAGGAAAGACAGGTCAGGAGGAAAGGCGGCTGCATAATAGATCTTAGCAGCGTTCTCAAGAGGTTGAACTTCCTTAGGCATGTTATAATAAAATCTTGCAAATATTTTGTTAAAACTAGATACGACCTCACCTTCATGTCTCCTCAAAGAATAAAACTTTGAAAGTATTTGCTCCAATGGCCAGCTCCTAGCCCAAAACCTCAAGAATATGAAAGAAAGCTCATCCCAAGTGTTGATGGACTTAGGATGAAAATGTTTAAACTAGAATTTTCCATCTCCTTTCAAGGATAGAGTGAAATCCCGCAGGAAGACATCTTCATGTTCTATCTCGAAAAGGTCAGAGAAATGCTCAAAGGCTTGTACATGTTTCTCAGCAGTCAAGTTTTCAGATTCTCTGTTGAACTTGGGGAGGTACTTGTAATATTTCGCAGGAAAATCATGGAGGATAGGAGGAAATTGCAACGGTTTATGTCGGCTTGGAGAAATGGGGGAGACAAGGTTAGGTATGATAACTGAACTATTGTTTGAGGTTTCATGAATTTCACAGGGGTGTCCTTTGACATTGGGCGCCCCTAGATAAATATCTAGGCCGAAATAAGATGTACAAGATGATGCAATGCTTTCAGCTCGTAAAGAAGGATAAACAGGAACATATTCATGGCTCTGCTCAGGATGAGCTGGGCCATAGAAGGTTGTTTTGATAAATATAAGAAAAGATAAGAACAAACTTACAAGATAGGATAAGGCATCCTCAAAGAAATGCGGACTCGAGTGCTTGGACCTTCTATTGTGCATTTCTGAGTTTTATGAGGGGTCCATTTTCCAGGTGGGATTGGCCAGCCTTCCTCAGTCATTAGATTTCTGGATCACATCACCAGCAAAGTTGTTGAAGTCTGAATCCTTCAAGAGTGGAGTCTCCAGGTGAAAAGTGCTCAACCTTCTTGGTGTTTGACTGATTGTTCACCATCAATAGCTAGATCTAAATCTTTGTAATTCTTCCCAGGGAGAATCTTCAAGTTCATCCCCGGCAACGGCGTGAGTTTGTTGGAACCAGGATTTTGAGCCCCCAAGGTTGAGTGAGGGGAGGCCGCTCCCGGGAAATAGCATAACCGATTTATACTATGCCTCCAGCCCTATGCAGTCAGAGAGGGATCTCTTGTTTGTCACCAGAGTATGCTCCACATAAGATTGTCAGTCTTGTGTGTCACCAGAGTCTACTCCGCATAGGATTTTCAATTAGCGTAATCAGGGGGCTAGGATCCTAAATGGGGCAAAGTATGCTGAGGAAGGTGCATGGTGGGATTATTGGGGGCAAGGGACCATGGGAAAATGGAGTCGAAACCTGCACATGAAACGATTACAAATGGAAAGAATGACATAAAATATCAAACAGAGGCAAGATAGCTGCTGATTTCCCAATCAGGAGATATTTAGAGGGTGATTTAGAGGACAAGAAAAGATATTCCATTGCATGGAGCACCAATGAGATGAATTCCATGCAACTTTCGAAGAACCATTGGTAAATGCCTGGAATAGCGGCTAGAGCATAACGAGTATGAATTTCAAACCACTATACCCTAAGTTGTAGACATGAAAGCAATTAACAAAATGGAGTGGAAATAGGAAACACATTTAAACGTAAAAGAAAGTACGTATTGCGAAAAACAACAACACGGGAATCTTTGCTATGAGTAACAGTCTTTCACTAAAATTTATTCATACACAGGTATCAAACTTTACAAATGGGAGCCTCAGCCCAGGATTGTTTCCCATTCTAATTCACTAACTCCTTTCTCCCTCTATCGGGAGCATTTTTATACAATCCTAATGCTAAGACTACCGAATTAAAAACTGTTAAAAGTTGCCATCAGACATTAACAATGCAAAGAGTGGACTATCTCCACATTTTTACAATTATAAACAAACATCATGGAGATGCGGTGTGTGATAACGCAGGTTGATAGCGCAGAGCCCCATACCATCCTGCTTCGTGAAAATGACTCCCACGCAGCGTGTTGACAGTAAATCATCCACATAGGCTTCCCTAGACCTATTTTGGGTCTCCTTGTCCAGCTGGAGCATGTCGCTCAAAGGCTGACAAGAAGACCTGAATTCCCTCCTCTACTATTCTCCCAACCCCATCCTCCATCGGGTAAAACTGTTATAGGAGGAGGCCAGAGAAAAGGTGGCCCAATGCTTGGTGATGATAAGTGACTTAAGAAGCTTATCATCCTTATACTGTCCTCTTCCTCTTACGAGGAGGATTCTTCTATAAAACATGTAGCCAAGTGTGCGTTTGACCTTCTCCTCACCAATCACCAAGCAGACAAGTGGAGCCTCTAGGAATGGCGTCGAAGGCTCTTGACCCACCTGGTCCCAGTACAAGCATTTGCTCCAACAATTATGCCACCATTGTGAGCTGAGACTTTGGAGGTCATGACTGTAGCCAGGAGTGCCCAAGGGACATTGCAGGGATGTCAAAACCCATGCATTGCACATCCAGAGACTAGGTTGTGTAGAAGCGGGTGAATCCACCTTGGTATTTCACATATGTGCCTCAGTCGTCGGTGGTTTTCTAGTGTGGATAACCAGAACACAGATTTCATGCCTTCCTATGAAGAGTACCCCTTGTCGAACTAATTTCTTGAACCACACAGTCATGGTTTTCTGTGAAAGACTTCGACACTTCTCGGAATTCAACCCTATATCTCTTATCATCTAGATAGTTCCATGTCTGAAAGATATTTGGAGGATGGTGTTATATAGTGTGAGAAAGAATAGCTTCGGGAAGGTATATATCCTTAAAGTGGCTGCGATGGTGGCATGTGTGGTGCCAGGGTGGGGATTTTCCCTCCTGATGTTCAATCATATTATCCAACATGGCTAAGATTTTGAACCATTTCGCGTGGCTTCCAGGCTGGTTCCAAGGGTTGCGGATTTGACCATCTCCTGCCCTTTCAATTTCCTTGATGGTGGGGTTAGGTTGTTTTAGTTCACCACATCCCTTGGTCTCATGTAAATGCTAGGTCTGTCGCCTCAGCAAATCAAACCTCTATCTCTCTCACATCTTCCTTTGAAATGAACCACATGCCACACTTGCAAACCGGGAAAATTGTGCCACTGGATGAGACTTCCACCTTAGGCGTATCTCAAATGGCGTTGGAGGAATCAACCAATCTGCAATGGGGCATATTACACGTGTGAACTCCTCCTCCAGTGTCATTTCTACATTGGATGGGAAATCTGTACCTTAGGAGTCTTCTCAGCCGTCTGATCAAAGGAATATTTTGATATCCATCATCCACGTTCCATTCATCCTGCTGCCAACTTTTATCTTCTGAACACCGCAGGTAGTTCTGGATCAAGAGACGTTCTTAGCCATTGATTGAGATCGACCCTTCATGCAACCGTAAATCTGAGTGGGGCCCACATTTTTTCACAATGAAAACTCAGATATTCGTCCATGCTAGTTCACCTTGCGAAATGAACCATAGCCGTAGATTTATCTCCTTCTTCATCGCAGCCGTTGATCTTTGCGACCTCTACACCTTTTCATGATTTGAGATTGTGGTTTTACCCACATAAGTATGGATCATGAAATTAATTTAGTCCGTATATCTACCCCAGACTTCATCTCAAATGTTGCAAGCCTCCGGTCTTTAGCACATTTCGCGATCTAGGAAGGAAGCTTTGATCATGCATGTTTGCTCGTGCGAAGCAGCTCGAAACTATGGATCTTCCCCCGATAAATCGTAGCCCTTGATTATGAATCCTGCCCAATGTTACAACACACTTGCTGCTTTCCTCATTGAAGGGTGGTCACATGAAATTCGAGGGGCTGGGACCCTTACTGAACTTCTGTCGGGCCCTTAAATCAACTGTTAAAATGGAGTGTTAATAGAGGGGATAGAGAATTTGGGAGATCTAGCAACAGAAGCTTAAGCTAAAGAAGCATTAGATGCTACGATAGTTGAAGCTGAAGCCGTGGGAGATGTTTTGGTAGAAGAGAACATAGAGGTCCTCACCATCAAATCCTCTCCTAAGTGGAGGGGAACTTTAATTGAAGAAGAAACATAGATGGTAGAGGAAAGAGAGGATGTTAAAACATGAAATATTCCTTCTACATCAACTACAAGGTTGGAAACCCTTGTACATCGAAGGAAGAGAAGAAGGTCAAGAGAAGAATTACAAGCATCTTGAACAATGAGGAGAAGGAGAACTAGATCAGTCACAGCAGCTGAAGCAGCGCGAGCAAAATGGGCAAAGATTGAATTGAATATTGATTTTCCCATATTGATACCTAGGGAAAACAATGCTCCACAGGAATTTGTTGCAAAAGAACCTCAAATTGAGGGGATTTTGTATGAAAATGTGTTACTGAAGGAAGAAGTACAATTTCTTCAGAAAGAATCAGAGAATTTGAAGGAGGAATGTAACAAACAAGTAGAGAAAAGGATACACACATTGGTAGAAGCTATAGACCAGCTAGAAGGATCATCTCCTGCTAGGGAGGATGAAGAAGTGGAGAAAGTAGTCTATCCTACATGTGGGGAAATTTTTAGTCAATCAGGTTACACATTCATAGTGCGTTCATTTGGGACCCAAAATCCTGCACTAACAACTGAAGAAGAACAAGAAGCACCTGATGTAGAATTAAGGAAAGAAGATGAACCAGAGGTAGGATTGATCCCTGATATAGAGTTGGAAGAAGTTGAGAAATTACATTCTCATCCATTAGATTTGATGGATCAGCCTAATAAAGGGAATATTGAATCCAATCAAGGTGTTGTCACACAAGAACCAACACCTTCATAATTTTTTGTTGAAACTGCCATTCAAGAAGAAGCAGGTAAACCAGAGATTGAGGTAATTCCTGTTAACTTTTCATATGCTTAGCTAAGACATCAGTATTTCATTTCATTTTCATAACAACATCATATACATAGGATCACTGAAAGAAAAAACATCACAAGAACAACAGAGATTTATCCTGGGAAAACCCTAAAGGGAAAAACCTGGCAAAAGCTTCCTCAATATAGATGCCCCAAAAAGGTAAAAGAT
Organism: Pseudotsuga menziesii; assembly: GCA_001517045.1. Lineage (NCBI taxonomy): Eukaryota > Viridiplantae > Streptophyta > Pinopsida > Pinales > Pinaceae > Pseudotsuga > Pseudotsuga menziesii. Next base: position 693,480 of record LPNX010824811.1, on the reverse strand, counting down.
AAAACCAGCAAGGAGATCAAAAACCTGATCCTCCTCCTTCTCCAGCTACTTCTCTCCTCCACAAGTGCGCTACTCAAGTGAGTGTGTGTGTCTCCAATGAGGAGAGATACACCTCTATTTATATTCATCCGTTCACTTCAATTAACTCATCCGACATGTAGGCTCGAGTTACACATGTAGGCTCAAGTAACCACACCGGGGTGCTAATGACCCACCTTTACAATTAGAGGGGACAACCTCATGACTCTTATTAGTTCTTCCGATTAGAAGCATCAGGGTACAAGATAATACAAGTGGTTCTCCTGGTAGGACCATCAGGGACCAAAAAAGATACATATAGAATATTCTTTGAAGTTACAATATTTCAACACTCCCCCTTAACGAGAAGGGTATTCTACAACAACAACAAAAATAGTAGGAGAGGACATCATCAACATCATCAGGGTAACACATCTATAAATCATTGGAAGCTTTTCAACATCATATAGTATTTTTCTTCAATTCTCAATGACAACAACTCTTTGATCAGCATCAACATATTTTGACCTTTTGATCAGCAACATCTTCAACACCTTCAGCAACATCTTCAGCACTTTGACCTTTCAAACAACAACATCTTCAGCAATTAGACCTTTCAATCAGTAGCAACATCTTCAACATTTTGACCTTTCGATAAACAACATCTTCAATGTTTTGACCTTTCGATCAGCAACAATATCTTCATCATTTTGATCAGCAACATCTTCAGCACTTTGATCTTTCGATCAGAAACAACATCTTAAACATTTTGATCAGCAACATATTCAATACTTTGATATTTTGATCAGCAACAACTTCTTCAGCATTTTGTTCTTTCAATCAGCAACCTGATTGGTAACATCGTGATCAGCACCATAATCATACTTCAATTCTCGAACAGCATCATCATCATGATATTCTGATATTTTGATCAGTACGTCGTCATCATCACACACTGATCATTTGATCAGTACGTTATCATCATCATACACTGATCTTTCAATCAGTACATCATCATCGTCATACTCTGATCAGCACATTATCATCATCATACTCTAATCTTTCGATCAGTACATCATCATCATGATTTGATCTTTTGATTAGTACATCATCATCATCACACTCTGATCTTTTGATCAGTACATCGTAATCATCATCATACTCTGATCTTTCGATCAGTACATCATCATCATCATACATTGATCTTTCGATCAGTACGTCATCATCATCATAAAAACATCATCATCATGAAAACATCAAAATATCATCATCATCACACTTTGATCTTTCGATCCGTACATCATCATCATCATAAAAACATCAACATGATCCTTCCTTTCGGAATTATGGGATTTAGGTCTTTAGGGAGTTACCAATGATCCTTCCTTTCGGAATTATAGGATTTAGGTCTTTACGGAGTTACTAATGATCCTTCCTTTCGGAATTACGGTATTTAGGTCTTTACGGAGTTACTAATGATCCTTCCTTTTGGAATGACGGGATCAACACATTTGTAGAACTCAGACAATCCTTCCTATTGGAATTACGGGATCAATTCAATGATCCTTCCTTTCGGAATTATGGGATTTAGGTCTTTACGGAGTTACTAATGATCCTTCCTTTTAGAATTACAGGATCAACACAGATGTGGAACTCAGACAATCCTTCCTCTAGGAATTACGATATCAACACACGTTCTCGAGTACCGAAGTCACCAGATCCGTTCTGAACCGAAGTTCAAAGATGATACAATCCTACCACATTCACAAGGAATGAGATCTTCGGATACATTTTGAACCGAGGTTCAGGGATGATGCAATCCTACCACTTTCATGGGGGCCAAGACCTCTGGATACATTTTGAACCAAGGTTTAGGGATGATGCAATCCACCACTTTCACGGGAGCTGAGACCTCTAGGTACATTTTGAACTAAGGTTCAGGGATGATGCAATCCACCACTTTCACGGGGGCCGAGACCTCCAGATACATTTTGAACCGAGGTTCAGGGATGATGCAATCCACCACTTTCATGGGGGCCAAGACCTCCGGATACATTTTGAACCGAAGTTCAGGGATGATGCAATCCTACCACATTCACGAAGACTGAAGTCACAGGATCTATTTTGGATAGATGTCCCAGGATGATACAATCCCTCTTTAGTCTCGAGGACCGAGGTCACCAGATCACTTTTGGACAGATGTTCTAGGATGATACAATCCCTCTTCATTCTCGAGTACCGAAATCACCAAATCACTTTAGGGCAGATGCCTAGGGATGATACAATCCCACTGCAACATCACTACTCCCTCTTTCGAAGAAGTTTCTTCTGAACCTCACCAAGCTTGTCTCGAAAGTGTTTGAACTTTACTCAAGACAGAGGCTTTGTTAGCACATCAGCAACCAAACCATCATCATCTACATCTTCAGTATGTGAATACTGAACTATCACCATCTATATCTCCAGTATGTGAATACTGAAAGCATCATCATCTATATCTTCAGTATATAAATACTGAAAGCATCATCATCTCTATATTCAGTATAGAAATACGGAATCACCATCATCTGCATCTACAGTATGTAAATACTGAAACATCATCTATATCTTCAATATGGAAATACTGAAACATCATCATCTGTATATTAAGTATAGAAATACGGAATCACCATCATCTGCATCTACAGTATGTAAATACTGAAACATCATCTATATCTTTAGTATGGGAATACTTAAACATCATCATCTGCATCTTATCTCATATGTAGAAATAACGGATTTCTATGTGTTACGACAGAACACGAGGTTCTCTGTCATCACAACTCTGGTTATCACATAGAATCATTGTAGTATCCATCTTCAGTTCAAAGAGATTTGATATCAGCTTTCGAATCCATATGGCTTCACAACTTAGCAGAGCAATATGCTATGTATGTTACTTCAGCCATGCTACGAGAAACATTGGACTGTTTGCTGCTAAACCATGAAATCATAGCAGACCCCAAATAAAAGCATCTACCTAATGTGCTTTTCCTGTCTGAGATACTTCCAACCCAATCTGCATCTGTGTAGCCATACAATCTATACTCATGGCTACCATCATAATATAAACCAAAGTCTATAGTCCCTTTCAGATATCTCATCACATGTTTTGCAGTTACTAGGTGAACCCGTCTTGGTTGAACAAGATATTGACTTAAGGTGTTCAAAGCAAAACAAATGTCTGGTTTGGTATTTTTTAAGTACATCAATGACCCAATGATCTATCTGTAATGAGTCATATCCACTAACTCTGATGAGTCATCAGCTAACAGCTTCAGGTTGGAGTCAATGGTTGTGGCCATGACTTTGCATTCCAACATATTGAATCTCTTCAATATATCTTCCGTATACTTTCCCTGGTTGAGAAATATTTCTTTTGAACTTTCCATACTTCCAGAAGTAGGAAATAATGCATTAACCCAAGGTCTTTCATCTCAAATTCTTCTGCTAGTTTCTTCTTGCTTTCCATGACCTGTTTCTCATTTCCTGTCAAAGATAAGTCATCCACATATAATAACAAGATGACAAGTTCATCTTCTACAACCTTGAGACAAAGGTTAGGATCAACTTTACTCTTGGTAAATCCCATGCTCGACAAGAAACTATCTATTCTTCCATACCAAGCTCCGGGAGCTTGCTTCAGGCCATAGAGGGCCTTCTTCAACTTGCATGCATGATTCCATCTGGCTTCAACTTCAAATCCTCATGACTATTCAATGAAAAAACTCTTTCTCAATCATACCATTAAGGAAGGCTTGTCTTTACTTCACCATGGAAGAAACTACCATGATAGTTCTGAAGGAAGTGTACCTTACTTCCTAGAGTAAGTGTCTCTTCAGAATTAATTCCCTCTTTCTGAAAGAAACCTCTGGCCACAAATCTTGCTTTATACTTCTCAATACTTCAGTTAGCTGCATGCTCTATTTTGTATATCCATTTAGAGGATACAATACTCCTTCCTTCTAGTTTGGGAACTATATCCCATACATCATTCGAGTATTATTTCATCATGAGTTCATCTTGTCAGATCATCAACATATTCTAGTCTTTTGCATTCAACTTTGAAGGTTGGAACCCACTTTACTCTTGGTAAAGTCTCGATCCATCAAGAAGATGTCCATCATGTCGTACCATGTCGAACTCAGATATCTTCTGTAGTCACTCCCCTTGAAGTGGAGTATTATCTTCCTTCTTCATTCTGTACAGGTGGTTCTATGCTTGATATATAATGGTCAATAGTGTATGTCATGTCATAGTCTATTCTTTCTGAGGCAAATCACGGACCTTTCTTTGTACACTTGTTCTTGTAGATACATATGGAGGATACTATGTACTTCCCTTTATGTCTCGAAATCCTATCGTATACATCATTCCCCATGATCAACTGTTATTCTTTGATCATAGTTTCTTTTATAGCATTCTTTTCTTCATCTTGAGTTATCTCTCATACCCATGGTGGTCTTCATCCTTTGAGGTGGATCTACTGCTTTCTGAAGCTCTTTCTTCCGTCATGGTGTCTCTGACCCTGGGAGCTTCAGATTCATGTTTATTGAATTATCATCACTTGTTCTTCGGAACAAGTCTCGTCCTTATTTTCTTATAGGAGGTTGTACAGGACCTTTCCTACAATTCAAATGCACTAGTTGCATGGTTAGAACTATTTCATGAAACATATGCATACCGACAAATTCTTATGAATCATGCAACTATTTAGCCAATACAACATTCATCCATATCTCACAGAAACTTTCTAGATGCCTTCCATCTCTACCATGACATCATTGATATTGTGCACTAATCCAATATGTCAGTAAAGAGGTTTGATAAGTAGCACTGGAGAGTTGTATAGCACCATGAGCTACTTACCCATCACATGCATATTAGTAGTATTAATGTAAACAATCTATCATGCATACCACATCAACTGAATATAATCAAATGTATAACAAAACAATATCATGAAATGGAAACTGAATACTTATCTTTTATTTGTTTCATGGGTAGACTCCATCTTGATCATTCCACTTTATCATCTTATTCATTCATGAAATCATCATTTCTTATCCAAATGATAATATGAATAAGAGGTTCTTCAAGAATTGAGTTTTTCATATTCCTCATCACTTGAGGGATATTCTTTGAATGGTGAGAGCTTTATCTTCAATTGCTCCCATCTTCTTCTTCTCTTCTTATTAGTCGAGCTGAAAGTAATCACTTACTTCTGGCATATATTCTTCTTCTACCGCTTCAAGTTGTTCTGCATTCTAGATCTTCACATTCTTCAACTATTTTCTCAAAGCCATCTTCTGATTTAAGTTCTTATCTTCAAATAGCTTGATCAAGGAATCAAACATCTTTGGTGTATTTAGGGAAGACACTTGTGGTATAAGTTGATTCGTGATTGAATCAACAATGATCTTCTTGGCCTTGATCAAGTTCTTCTTGTGTAAGGCTTTGAGCCTCATTTTTGTATGGAACTAAAACCTCTCTACTCATGTAGATGTCCAATTAATTTTATTTAGAGAGATAAAATACTTAAATTCTTGGAAGTTGTCAACTGATGTGATATATCACTTTGAAATGAGAACCTCAAATGAAAATAGCAAAAGATTAGATCTTACCGATTTGAGGTGTCCGTCCTGCTTCTAGAGCTGGCTGATCTAGGGCTTGTCAAAGAAACCCTAATTTTTAAAACTTGGAATATTTTAGATATGATTGGATATAAATATATATCTCTTCAAATGGATCTATCCAATGTACTTTTTTCTTTTCTTTTCTGAAAACAGTGGAGGGAAGCTCCCGGAACAGGAAGCTTTAGTTTTCCAATTTCTTCTGCAGAAATGCCTGTCACTATTTCTGTGATATCTCTGAAATTAATGCCGATTTATGTCTAAAATTTCGTACTAGGGTAACCTCGCATGTTCCTGATCCAAAAACATAGGTTTCATCAAAATTGGTTTCACCAATTGGGATTTATGATCATTTTCCCAGGGTGACCTGTTACAGGACTGTTTAGAACAATGAAGTTGTACGACATGCCACATGTCACTGGTTCATCTTCTGAGTCTAATCTTCAGACCATAGAAATTAAATTCCATGATTTTTTAGGAACATCTTCAAGAATTCCATTTGGACCTAGGTAGCCCAAGCTATAGAGATTTTCTCCAGGTGTCCTGTTTAGGGATGAATTCTGGAAGAGGCTGGAACCATAACTGGGAGGGATCATATCTCCCATAATATAGTGAATCGGAAGCTGAATTTTGGATACAATGTACATCAGTATTTTATATTTATCCTATACAATTTTTACCTCCTGAACCTTTGCAAATATTGGGATATAACGAATGTACCAAAACGTAGCATTTTTAGTATTTAGGGTTTTTCTGGCTCGGGGTCAAACTAGGGTTTGACTTTCCCGGAGTTTCACCCAACCAAAAATATTGATCCAGGTCTCTAAACTTCGATTTTCATGAGGAGATAAATCCTATGCTAGGCTCACTCAAAAATTCGTCTTCTGCAAGAAGCCCTAATTTCTTCCAGGGAGAGAGAGAGGGCTATTTTTCCTTGTGAAAGCTGTTCTATTCAGGTTAGCTCTGATACCATGTTAAATTTTCATATGCTTAGATAATACATCAGTATTTCATTTCATTTTCATAACAAAAGCATATACATAGGATCACTGAAAGAAACAGCATCACAAGAACAACACAGATTTATCCTTGGAAAACCCTAAATGGAAAAACCCAGCAAAAGCTTCCTCAATATAAATGCCCCAAAAAGGTAAAAGATAAAACCAGCAAGGAGATAAAAAATCTGATCCTCCTCCTTCTCTAGCTACTTCTCTCCTCCACAAGTGCACTACTCAAGTGAGTGTGTGTGTCTCCAATGAGGAGAGCTACACCTCTATTTATATTCATCCATTCACTTCAATTAACTCATCCGACATGTAGGCTCGAGTTAATCACGTAGGATCGAGTTACACATGTAGGCTCAAGTAACCACACTGGGGTGCTAATGACCCACCTTTACAATTAGAGGGGACAACCTCATGACTCTTATTAGTTCTTCTGATTAGAAGCATTGGGGTACAAGATAATACAAGTGGTTCTCCCGGTAGGACCATCGGGAACCAAAAAAGATACATATAGAATATTCTTCGAAGTTACAATATCTCAACAATTCCTGATCCAATCTTATAAGTATTCACTATGACCCTAGAACCATCTTAGGATACAGAGCTAATGGAGGAATCCCAGCAATAGGAAGATATTGAAGTCAATCAAGATGTTGCTACACAAGAACCAACATCGTCAGAAATCCTTGCTGAAACTCCATTTCAACCAAGAACAACTGATCTTGAGGTGGACATAATCCCTGATGTGGAGCTGGGAGAAGATGAACAGATGCAGTCACAATCATCAGGGGATACAAAGGTATTTGGGGAACTATTTCATCTTTCGGGAGATATGGAAGTAACTCAAGAGAAATTCCAGCAGCATGAAGAAATGAGGGGACATGACACTAATATACAAGAACCAGTAGTCTTGCATCTCCCTGATGAAGCCATAGCTGAAATCCAAGTAGCTGTAGCTGAGACTTAGGAAGATGTAGAAATTCAAATTTAGGAAGAAGTTGTTACACAAGAACCAACATCTTCACAATTTACTACTAAAGTTGCTGAAGGAGAGTTGCAGGAAAAGGATGTTATCACAGAAGAACTGGCACCCTCAGAATTAATGGTAGAAGTACCCACATAGGATGAAGTTGCTGAAGGGGAGCTTCAAAAAGAGGATTTTGTTACACAAGAACCAGCAACCCCAGAAATAATTATAGAAGTACCCATGCAAGCAGAGACTGCTAAAACTTTGATAGTAGAGGAAGTTGTTACAGACCCAGTGCAGAATGATCAAGATGACACATCAGATGGAAAGGTATGCACTCAATTTTCCTAGAAATTTGTCAATATGGATTCTGATGATGAGGAAAATGTAGGAGATGAGAGAATCCAGGGGTGATCAAAGAGATCTCACTATTAAATATATAAGTGAATAAATGGAAGAGGCAGGTGGACAAGTACTAAGAAGGAATGATTCCCCTCGATCACGAGAAGACTATCATAGAATTGAGGAAAAAATGAGCAGAAGAATTGATGTTCCATAAATTACGATGGGAATAAACACAGAAAGAATTGAAGGATCTGAAAAAGTTCAAATCTATGTAGGTGGAGAAGGACCGGCTGTATACTCTTTCCCAAGAATTGTTAAACACCAGAGCGCCATCTACCTCTTATCCTGCCTTTTTGTTTGAACATTTTCTTTTGTTTAAATTGAAAGCAGTAAAGGAGGGGAGACCCTATGAAATGGAAACCTCAGGCTAGTTTCTGGAAATTTTTATGGAAAGTAATTTCGTTGACCAGAACTTGGTCTATGAAATTTATTTACATGAAAAGGCTTGCCCCTTAGTCCACCATTTGAACCCTACCCCTTACCTAGGAGATGTTAATCTAAGGGCTTTTTCCTCTTTTGTTAACAATCATGTACAGTGGAAGCGATCTTTCCAGACCTTTTCTCATAATGAGGCTAACACTAATCTTTGGATTCAAAGTGAGCCTCGATCTCCCCTCCTTCTCCTTGCTCTGCAGCAGCAAAGGATTACATCTTCCATCAAGACCCAATAGATGGTTGAAATTCAAGAAAGGGTCATCTCTAATTGTGTCAGCCAAATTTTCATGCAACAACAATCGGCTTTGTAAGGCACTAAGCATAGATGGCAATTTGCTCCTTTATCATTGCAGAATAGGGACCCTTACTGTTTCAAGAACTTTAAACATGCTCTTTTGAGGGTCGATGGGTATGTGAAATGTATAATGAAGTGTGGAGCCAATTGGCTAGGACTCAAGTTCAAATTTCCTCTTATCTAGTGGCCATCAAAACCATACAAGGAAGATTTATTTTTGACAAAGGAAGAGGAGAAGCAATGTTGGAGATATTGGGTCACCTATAATGGATTTCTAGAAGAACAAGGATCAAATAAATTCTCTTATAACTTCTCCTCTCTCCATGAACAAAGTACAATTCCATATTTAGATTCATACTAATGGAAATTGTTGCATAGGGACATGCAACAGGACAGTTGGGGGGAGATGTTGGGCCCGGAAATGACCCCTTTTTTACCACATTCACTATAACCTTTTTTCCTTATCTTACCCCATTTTATGCACCAAGCATATGTTATTCCTTCATTTGAGCCCTGAAAATTCATAGGTATTATTACTTATTTTTTTATCTTATTAATACTTATGATTGTTATAATCAGGGCTTTCCCTCTTGAATTATGGTAAGAAATTGAGATTTTATGAAGATAGTTCAAGATTTGAAGAATACAGGTGTAGTAGGCCAAGTGGTTTCTAGAATCCTAGTGAACACTCATTGCCAGATGTTTCCCACTGATCCATCTCCACATGTGAAACACAGTCAAAATTCCTCATCCCACGTAGGCTGCAACAGACTTAACCTCAGCAGCGCGCCGATGATCAAGGGTAGCTGCAACTGACAGGGTATCTCTTAAATGGGTTATGTTATTTCATCATTGGCTCGAGCAACATATTTCCTATATTCCCTACTTTTGTTTCTCCCATAGTTGTAACAACGCATTGTAATAGGGCAGCCTAAAGATCGTAGATATTCATGGCTGCCTGATATTAGTGGGTGGAAGTTAGGAACATTGATGTATAAATATTAGGAACTATTCATATTCGAGGGTTGGAAAATAATTGATCATATTGTATAAGATGTGATAGAGACTATAATTTCATTCCATAATCTGATACAAGGAGCAGGATTCTTCAGATTTCTGTATTTTAACTTGTGTTAGTCTCCGACGTCTCTGTTCAAAGGTTGGGCCCACTTTCCCACATAGATTTCTGAGTTAATTGGGTATTTATATTTTCTATCATGTGGTGTGGATGTTACAGTAGACGCAGTCTTTTATAATAGCTGCAACAGTAATGATTCATTGTGTGTTTCCTTGAATCTCCAGTAATTGCATTTACTGTAAGCTGCAGCAGAGAGGTGTGACAGTCGACTGTGTAGGTCAATTTCCTTTATGCACTTGTGTGATAGCTATAACATCCAAGCTCATCCCTAGTTTCTTTCAATTACTGTCTTTCTTGAGTTTTTCTAATTCAGTCCATTTACAGTTATAATTGTTGAGTTAAATTTCTGCATTTTTTATTCTTAGATTAAGTTGAATCCAGATAGTTATAATGGATCCTCATATGGCTTGGTAAATTAGGATTTAACTTTCTGTAAAAGTAAGTCTAGATGTTTATTTCCTGAATCGTTCATTTCTATATTGAATTTGTGGGAAGGTAGTTACAATTCTGCATTCTTAGGAAGGTAATTTAGATTAGATTAATTATGGGAAGAGTTAGGTTGAGCAGATAGGTAGGATACTTCATTCAACATCATCAACTACTTAGTGTTTAAGCATATACAGTATGAATTATCTTTGTAATAAAAAGAATTCCCTGGGTTGACAATTTATTTTGAATATTCTGTATGTTGGATTTAATTAATTATCACATAGAGTTCCCAACAACTTTCAAGTGTACCTAGATTCCACACCTTGAGGCTCAAGGGTAGCATACAAATCCAAAAGGTCACCCGTCTAGTGGATCAGTGGAGCCACTAACAAATTCATAGATGCAGCCTTGGTGGAGAGGAGAAAGATGTAAGATGTAACTTTTGATGGTTTCACATTCATCACTCCAGGTAACAATTCTATGTACTGTAATTAATGGATTCCAAAACTTCAAATTACTGTAGGAAATCATACTATCACTGACAATTTTTATGTATTAAATGTGGTTGATACTAATGTGGTTTTGGGGGTACAATGGTTTTATTCTTTGAGGGAGCATACAATGATTTATCAAGTCCCTGAAATAAGGTTCAAACATTTGGAATGGAAACCCATCTTGTTGAGAGGAATGCACACTTACCCAAATCAAGTGGTGTATTCTCACAACATGAGGTCTATTTTGAGGCATGGAGACATATAATGGGTTGATAAATATTTAATTGTTTCTCCTAAACCTCAATTGAATATTTCCAATAATCCTAAGGAGATAGATCAACTATTGAGTAAGTATTATAAGGTTTTTGGAGGCCTTCCCCCAAGGAGACCACCAGATAGGGAGGTGGAGCATATAATTGAATTAGAGATAGGAACAAAACCTATCAAAATGTAGCCTTATATACATCCCATAAGGATTATAGATTATATTGAAGAGGCCATTAAAGAACTCTTGGAGTTGGGTCTCATAAGTCCTAGTTCTATCCCATTTGCTTCTCCAGTTGTGATGGTTAAGAAGAAAGATGGAACCTTGAGAATGTGCATTGATTTCATAGAATTAAACAAGAAGAAAATAAAGAATAGATATCACATTCCAAGGATTAATGAGCTCATGGATGAGCTCCATGGGTCCATGTTCTTCTCATAGATTGACCTTAGATCTGGTTATCACCAAATTCTAATGAGAGAAGAACACATACCAAAGACTGTTTTCAGATGCCACTATGGTCACTTTGAGTTTGTTTCCATGCCCTTTCGCTTGAAAAATGAACTTGTCACATTACAATCATGCATGAACAATATCTTCCAAAAGAAACTTCGTAAGTTTGTATTAGTTTTCTTTGATGACATTCTTATTTAATGTTAAACATGGGAAGAACATTTGCATCATCTAGAAGATGTATTAAAAATTCTGCATGATCAATATTTGTTTGCTAAGATATCAAAATGTGAGTTTGGTTTGACAGAGATCTTATATATTGGACACATCATTGGTTAAGATATTGTGAAGGTGGGTATGGATAAAATAAGAGCCATTTTATAGTGGCCTCATCCCAAAAGTCCCACTAAATTAAGAGGATTCATTGGAATTTGCACCTACTATAGAAAGTTTCTGAAGGGGTTCTCCCAACGAACTTAACCTCTCACTGATTTGAAAAAGAAAGATGATTTCCAATGGCATGAAGGAGCTGAAATTTTTTTCCAAAGAATAAAGGATTTTATGCGCAGTTTTCCTATTCTATCTTTTCCTAACTTTTATGAACCATTTGTCTTGGAATGTGATGCATCAGGGGAAGGAACTGGAGCAGTCCTAAAACAAGGAAAAAAACCAATAGATTTTGAGAGTAGGAAGCTACAGCCACATGATAATATTTACTCCATTTATGATAAATAAATGTTAGCTATCATGCATCGTTTGGTCAAGTTCAAACAATACTTGCTGGGAAACAAATTTGTGGTCAAAACTTACCATAACAACTTGAGGTACTTCCTCACTCAAAAGGATCTAAATGAAAGGAAGCAAAAGTGGGTGAGTAAGATTCAAGCATTTTAATTTTATATTGAATATGTTCTTGGAAAAAATAATGTGATAGCTAATGCCTTATCTAGAAGACCTTCTATTTCTCTAATGGATGTAGCAGAAAATTAGAAAGCCACATTAGAGGTAGAGTATGCTAAGGATAAATTTTATTGTGAACTTTTTAATGTAAATAACCAAGATGATAGGTATAAGGTGTTGAAATGAATCATATACTACAAATATAGAATATATTTGGTCCCTAATTCAATATTTAAAGAGGAAATTTTAAGGAAAGCTCATGACTCTCCTCTAGCAGGTCACCCCAGTTTGTTCAAAACATACCGAATGTTGAGGGAGAGATTCTCATGGAAAGGTATGAAGGTCGATGTTATAAATTATGTTAATGAATTCCCCACATGTCAGAAAAATAAAGTGGAGCACACTCATCTAGTTGGTCTCTTACATCCTTTCCTATTCCAGTACAAAAATGGGAGAGCATTTCTATGGACTCCATCACTGGTTTTCCCAAAGTATTTGGTAAGGATTTCATATTGTGGTGGTGGATTGACTCACTAAATTTTCTCATTTATTTGTTGTTAATACCACTTTCATTGCTGCACAAGGGTCTGAACTCTTTTTTAAAGAAGTTTGCATATTGCATGGGTTTTCTAAGAGTAATGGTAATGACCGAGATAACATATTTTTGAGTGCGTTTTGTCAAGAAATCTTCAAAATGGTGGGGAAAAATTTAACACCTAGCACAAGATATCATCCCTAGACTAATGGCCAAATAGAGAGGTTTGATCAATGGTTGGAAGGATACTTACGGAACTATGTTAGTGGGAAACAAAAATCATGGACAAAATGGTTTCATTTGGGTGAGTTTTGTTACAATACTACTTTCCATATGTTCATTGGCATGTCTCATTTTAAAGAAATTTATGGTTATGATGCATCCACTTTTATTGACCATATTTTTTATGATATTAGAGATCCAAAGGATAGGTATTGTATTGAAGAAAGTCAAGAGATCTTGAATGTTTTGAGAGATAACTTGTAGGTTGCTCAAAATCAGTAGAAACAATATTCAGACCAACATAGAGTAGAGAGACAATTCCAAGTGAATGAATTGGTGTATTTGAGGTTTCAGCCCTACAAACAAACCACCATAAAGGGTAAAGTTTCGGAAAATATCAAGCCAAGGTTTTATTGTCCCTACAAAGTGTTTTAAAAAGTTTGGGAAGTGGCCTATCAATTGGAGCTTCCCATGGGAATAAAAATTCATAATGTATTTCATGTTTCTTGTCTAAATAAGGTTATATGGAAGAAATTTAAGTTTAAAATACTTTAACACCTTTGGATAATGAAGGACAACTTGTTCTAATTCCAGAAAAAATATTGAGAACAAGGGAGAGAAGAATACAAAGAAGAACAATGAAAGAATATTTGGTATAATGGAAGGATTTTCCTAGTGAAGAAGCTAATTGGGAATATGATCAAATTTTTAAGAATCCAAACTTGGCATTACTTGATGACAAACAATATCAGGTGGGGAGGAACTTCATGTCCCCATTCCAATAGGTCTACTAGTTGATAATGTTTCACCCACCTACTAGTTCCCTAGGTTAGGGAGGAGGCATTAAATATTTCAAAAAGGGATCTATGGGATCCAATAGAACCTTAATTTATCATTTATAAATTAAATTGAGTCATACAAATAATAAATATGGAGAAAATAAAGTGGCATTTATTCATAAGGACATTTGGAGGTCCATGGGGGCATTGGGTGGTTAGATCTTTCCTTACACATGTCATGACTTAACCCCAAATTCAAAATTATGAGTGATGGAATATTATCAGAAGGTTAAGAGGCATCAAATTCCATATCATGAACCCAAGGATTTGAATGTGTGAGTAGGAGTAACTCCCCATAGAAGAGGAAGAATCTAGGAAGAAACTAGGTGCCATGTGGAGCTAGATTACCTGCGCTTTATGACAACATTGATGGAAGATTCTATGACAAGTTAGACTTGATTGAAGAGATTATTGGTGACATATGACAAATATGACATGATACGGATAAAAATATCCACTAATAGGTCTAATTTTGGATTTATAGGATACCATTTGAATTTGGTGGAAGACGAAGGGTTGAGGAGAAGGCCAAGTGGTATGGAGGTTAATAAACATCAAGGATGAGGTGGAGGAATCCTATGGGAATGAATTAAACCTTGGAGGGCCTTAGGAGGGTTATAAAAATATGTCTTGAGGAATGTAAATGGATTTTTATCATTTGTGAATTTTCCTTTGACATTTGGAGATCAATTGCTTGTCCTTTGCATGGTGAGTGCACACTTACCCTACTAGTGAGCCAATTTCAAGAGAGTGAGATTATCATCCAATTTGTACATTGGAGAGGCCATTAAGACCTCTCATTTGGAGCTTCAAAGAGTGTTTTATTGCATATATGAGGCTATTTCTATTTGTGATCCATCTTTCCTCCCATTCTCTCAATTTCTACTTCTAGATTTCCAAGTTTTTCCATGAAGGCACACTTGTGTGAATGGTGGTTGCACCCCATTGAGTTCAATTGATTCCCAAGCATGGGTGAATGATTCATGGATATATAATATGTCTCGGATATCCTCTGTAAGTCAAAATCAAAAGAAATACATGTGAAAATGTCTACATTTCCAAGCTTTATTGTGACTAGTTTTCATGTGATGATTTTCCCTTTCAATGGAGATTGTGTATTTGATGTATATTGCAACTTGGATAAATTTTATGTGCTTTTAGTGAGATATTGAAATAATTTCAATGGTATATATTCATATTGATCTGTTCTGAACCATTATATGCACCATTTATGAGCTGAAGTTGAGCTTTTATGTGTCATTTTCCTTAAGCAAATATCACTAAAATTGTGCATTCGTGTATGAATATTTAAAACTCAGTTTCTGAACTCTTAAGCATGCTAAATGATAGTAACTGAAGTATAATTATAGTCCCCATACTCTGTTATGAAAGTTGTGAGGTTCGAATAGGAGTTGGAGAGCCATTTCTGCCCTTACCCTAGGGGGAATTGGATCATAAATTGCTAGTATTTTTTCCCTTTTTTACATCATGCGCAATTCAAGTTTCATATGTCTATTAAATGTCATAAATATATCATAGATTCACTTTAATAGTCCTAATACTCCCCACATCAGTCCCTACCAAATTTGAGACCCTCTTGAGCTATTCGAATCCCCCTTGGTCAATAGTAGTCAAGACAAATTTTCCAAAGTTCTGTCTTTATTGGAAATTTTTGAATTGGGACATTACACTCCCTTCGTAACTAATGCATGGTTTGACGTACAAAATAACACTGAAGCTACAATGTTCTCTGGCAGGGCCTTGACCTTGACCTCCTTGCGAAGAACTATTTCCCAAGTATAATTACATATGTGCATATTGATTATAACAAGGTAGGAGAAGAGAATATTATAGATTTGAGACTCGATCCATTATAAATCTTGTAATATATTATTTATCAATAAACTATGAACTTATGAAAAAATAAATATTTATAATAAGTTTATCTTGTTTTAATACTTAGTTAGTTATTTAACTCTCTAATTTAAATTATCGACTATAAAATATTCTTAACACTCTACATACTATATAACATTAAAATACATACTATATAACATTAAAAAAATATTATAATGTAAAAACATTATATAAACTAAAATGTATAAAATAGATTTACTACATACTATATTTGATATATATAAAATCATTAGGTTTAATTAATTCACAATATTAGTGCTCTCTATATTTTGTATTATATTATATCAATTCACAATATTATTTCAAAAAATTATATAATTATGTTTAACATCATTCTCTATTATGTGATAACAATTTACAATATTAACATATATTTATTTTAATTTAAATCAAAATTTTATAAATAAATAAAAATTTCAATTTCACTTTTTTCTAATCCCTCTTTAATGTTTAATCTCTAATATGTAATCCCTCTCTATTATTTGTAATACCATTCCCATTTTGTGATAACAATATGCAATATTAACTGTGAGTTGCATGATATACATAAAATCACCTCAATCTATATTTATCTTAATTTAAGTGAAAATTTTATAAATATAAAGAGAATTAAATTTCAATTGTTTTTTAATTTCTTTTCAATATTTAATAAAGAAGTTTGAGGTGCTTTAAAGGTTTACATAGTTAACTAAAGTTTTTTAGATTAACATTGAGGTTATGAGTTCAAATCTTAAAGAATAAAGTGCTCAGATTTTTATAAACTTTAATAATTATTCAGAAAGATGCTCATATTCTACAAACAAAAAGATATTAAGTTGTGACCTTGAAAATATATCTATAATTGAAAATTGAAAATTGAAAATGTTATATTGAAGAATCACTCAAATTTGTAAATTGTAAATTTATTTTAATAACATAATTATAAAATAAAAATACATAAATGAATAGACTTGCTAATTTTGTTGAAACTATATAAATTACACATCCATAAACGATATATAAATTGAATGCTAAAAGCTACTTCATATTAGCTAACTAATTTTTTTGATTATTTGGGAATTTTGAATTTAAATTTTTTTATTATTTGGGTATTTTGAATTTAAATTTTTTTATTATTTTGGTATTTTAAATTTTAAAATTTATAGTTAATCAATTTTGGAAAAACCTATTGCTAATTAAGTCAATAGGTTTTAATATGTTATATTTTGGGCTTCATTGAGTTAACAAATGTATAACTAGAATTCATTTCATGATTACAAGTTGAGTGGTTGGCATAATTATATGTTATATCTTGTGTTTAGAAAAGTTTTATCTTTAAAAATATTTTATTTCTCTAAACAAATTAATAAACCCAAAGTTAAGAAATTAATTTAAACTTACTAATAAAAATAAAATTAACATTTAAACTTTAAAAATTATAATATTTAATCTAAAAAAATAAAATTAAATAAATAATCATTATGTATATATTTTATATAAATTTTATATTTTGAAATTTATTATCATCTAGCTATTCTAAAAACACCTTGAAAAATAAAAATAAAAAATACTAATAAAGTAATTATTTTTAATATTAAAAACATATTAAACATATAAATTTTGTTATGATAAATCTCAAGATTCGTTTCCCATGCTAATTTTTAAAACCATTCAAACTCTTGATTTATCTTTTCATATTGATTATATAAGAAAGTTGATTTTTAAAACCATTCAAACTCTTGTTTTCCCTTCCTGTGCAATATTATAAGTTTTTTTCTTCAACCAATCAATTATGTTCCTCATAATTCCTTTGTAATATTATAAGTTTCTTTTTTCAATTAATCAATTATGTTTCTCATAATTCTATGTCATTTCATAATTCCATTGTATATTATAAGTGTTCAATTAATCAATTATGTCTTTCATAATTCTATGTCATTTTATTGCATGCTTTTGGTTTATATATATATATAAATTTTATATATTTTAATATTATAATAATTTTAATGTAAAAATATTAAAAAAGCAATGAATTCCATCTTATCAATAATAATTTCTTCTACAACATCATAATATGTATTTTGAAATTAATTTGTACTATATTATTATTGTTTAGGTAATTTCATAATCCAATTTAATAAAGCAGTGGATTCCATCTTATCAGTCTTAATCTCTTCTAAAACATCATAATATGTATTTTGAAATTAATTTGTACTATATTATTGTTTAAGTAATTTCATATTCCATTATCTTGATATTAAAATAAATAAACTTTATCAATTTTTATATATATTTTTTTCAATTAATTTCCTGAATTGTTTTTTAATATTATATGATTAAACTCAATACACCTTATGGTTATTTATTTATTTTTCATATATTTCAAATATATTATTCACTTTACTAAAATAATAAATTTCTCAATAAAACTTTTGATACTTTTCAAAATTACAATTTAAAATATAATAGCTATTATTGAAAAATGTGTAGTTATTTATCGGTTACAATTATGTAGAGTCTACAATTTGTACTTTGTACTTTGTTATTGTTTAAGTAATTTCATATTCCACTATCTTGGAGTTGAAATAAATACATCTCATTTTTTCTTGTTTTGTTTTATTAATTAATTTTTAAATCATATTTAATATAGTATTATATTAAAATTAGTACACTTTATTATTTATTTATTTATTTTATATAAATTTTAAATATATTACTTCATTAAAATAATAAAAGTTTCATTAATTTTTTTTTATTTACAATTTAAAATAGAATAATGATAATTAAAAAAAAATGTATGCAGAATTACAATTCTCACTGCTCTAAAATTTGAAGAATTAAAATTTACAATATTAAAGAGCTACATTAACATTTGTGTATGCACGTGTCTCTAAAAAATTACAATTTACAATATTAAAGAGCTATATTAACATTTGTGTATGCATGTGTGTTTAAATATTATATTTATTTTATAGAAATATTAAAAAAAATATTTTTTTTCTTTCTCATTTTGTTAAAATTTATATCTTTTACTTATCTCCCTATATGTATGATTATATAATAATTATCTCCCTATGTGTATAATTATATAATTTTGTTAATTTTTGTTTTTTTATTATAATTATTTTGATTTTATATATTATATTAATTATTTTAATGTTATTTAATTTATTGAAAATTATTGCTAGTTCATTAAGTTAATAATTTTCATCCCATACAAACTATATATATAAATTTTTTAATAATTTTTATATTTACAATTTAAATAATTATAATTAAAAAAATTGTTATTTATAAAGCATAAGTAGATTCTTACTAGTGTTTAAAGTTAAAACTTGTGTGGTACCAATTGAAATCTTGTATTACAATTTACAATAGGAAATGGCTACATCACCTTTTATGCATGCATGAGTGTGCTTAAATATCATATTTATGTTTTCTTACCATTTAAAATAATGTTTTTCTTTTCTTTATCAATTTTATAAAATTTTTATTTTTTACTTATCCCCCTTCTATATAATTTTGTTAATTTATGTTTTTTTTATTATAATTATTGTTATTTTACATATTGTATTAACTATTTTAATGTTATTTAATTTATTGAAAATGATTGGAGTTTATTAAATTAATAATGTTCATTCCATGCCAACACTAATTTTATTTGGTTGAACTTTTTAATAGTTTTTATAATTACAATTTAAATAATCATAATTGAAAGAAATGTTGTTTGTACAACATCATGAGTCATTCTTCTAGACTTGTGTTGTATCAAGTTAAGGACTTGTGTGATATAAGTCATTACATTGTGTTGTATCAAGTCATATCTATGTCCTCATGTATTGAGGTGGGATATATGAGGACTTGTGTGATATAAGTCATTACATTGTGTTGTATCAAGTCATATCTATGTCCTCATGTCCTCATATCTATGTCCTCATGTATTGTGATATTGTGTTGTATCAAGATTGGAATCATGTATTATCTCAAGATTGGAGTCTTGTGTTGTATCAAGAATGTGGACTTGTGTTGTATCAAGTCAATGATTCTCAAAGATGGTACCCTATGAGAATGAATGTCCAATTATGGAGATGGACTTGTGTAACGTATCAAGTCATGTGGTTTTACTATGTGATATATCGCTAGTCATGGTCATTGAGTGTTATAAGTCTCCTTTAGGGATTAGCTATCCCTAGAGTGAATTACTTTAGCATATGAGTATATGGCATGGGGTAATATATATTATCATTAGTATGTACGAAATAATTCTTCTGTGTACATGATATAATAAGATGGATAAATAATACACATATCAACGATGCATTAATTATTTAATGATAATGAGATAAAGCAGAGAGAAAGATAATTCAAATTTCCCATGCAAATTTTTGAGTAAACTCAAGTTATAAATATTTAGTAAAATATGAATGCCTCAATCAAAGAATCAGTTGAAATTTTAATGAATGTAATTAGTTAAGTAAATAAGAGATTAATGTTCATCAATCGACATGCATCAATTAACTAAAGAGATCCATGCAAAAGTTAATATTAGAAATTGTGCATGGATGACACTAAGAGTGAAGCACTAATGACTAACAAGTTATCATGTTACCTAAGTGATCGACAACCAGTTGACGATTGGGTTCAAGTCACTTCACTTTCATTTCAAGTCAGTTCAATTTCAGTTCAAGTCACTTAACATTCAGTTCAAGTTAACATTAAGTTCAATTCAGTTAACATTTAGTTCAAGTAAGTTAACATTTAGTTCAAGTCAGTTATCATTCAGTTCAAGTAAGTTAACATTTAGTTCAAGTCAATTACCATTCAGTTCAAGTAAGTTAAAGTCAGTTAGCATTTAGTTCAAGTAAGTTAACATTCAGTTCAATATATTTAAAACATCTAATTCAAGTCAGTTAACATTTAGTTCAAGTAAGTTAACATCTAGTTGAATTAAGTTAACATTCAGTTCAAGTTAGTTAACACTGAATTTAAGTAAGTTAACATTCTGTTGAAATTAG
>LPNX010824811.1:626066-651614 GCA_001517045.1 Pseudotsuga menziesii | reverse complement strand
AAACAGGCACCCAGGACCTGGTACAGCAGAATTGACAGCTTTCTATCTAGTTTGGGCTTTACCAAGAGTAAAGCAGATTCCAACCTTTACTACAAGGTTGAGGACGGTAACCCAGTGATGATTCTACTATATTTAGATGATCTATTTGTGACAAGTATGGATGGGTTGATTGCTGATATGAAGAGAAAGCTTGCTATTGAGTTCGAAATGAAGGACTTGGGGATGATGCATTACTTTCTAGGTATGGAGGTGTGGCAGAGTACAAATGGAATCTTCCTTGGACAAGGGAAGTATGCAGTAGAGATCCTGGAGAGGTTTGGTATGATGGACTGGAAGGCTATGGTCACACCTATGGCATCAAACCTGAAGCTATTAAGTGATGCTTAATCATATTCGGTTGATGCTATGATGTATCGTCAGATGATTGGGTCATTAATGTACCTAATGAACACGAGACCAGACATTTTCTTTGCTATGAACACCTTGAGCTAGTTCTTGACAGATCCGAGAAATGTTCACTTGATTTTTGCAAAGCATATTATAAGGTACCTAAGGGGTACAGTTGATTATGGGCTCAAGTACGATGCGAATCAGAAGATTAACCTAGAGGGTTATGTTGATTCATATTGGGCAGGTAGTGCCATCGATAAGAAGAGCACTTTAGGGTGTTGCTTCAGTATGGGATCAGGTGTGATCTCTTGGTTTAGCAAGAAGCAGTCCTGTGTGGCACTAAGTACAGCTGAAGCAGAGTATGTCGCAGCTTGGTTAGCTAGTTGTGAGGTAGTATGGCTACAAAAGCTATTGTATGATTTATTTGATCTCCAGTTGTCATAGAATTCAGTGTTCCATGAAAAGTTGAAGCATATCGAGATCAAGTATCACTATATCAGGGATATACTGCAGAAGGGAGCAGTGAAGCTCCAGTATGTTGCGACGGAGGAACATATAGCTGATGTGTTGATGAAGCCATTGTCTAGGGTGAAGTTCAAGTAGTTCAGTGAGAAGCTTGGTGTTCTCCATATCGAGGTTTCCTCCAAGGGAAAGTGATGACTCCCATAGACATTCTGACATGGTGAGAGGATTGGTTCCTTCCATGGTCAGATGTAAGGGCTGAGCCATTCTATCATGGTAAGAGGATTGGTTCCTTCCATGATAGATATGAGTTCTGAGATCAGTAGCCATTCTGATGAGTAGGTTAGATGTAAGGGCTGATCCATTCTGTCAAGGTGAGAGGATTGCTTCCTTCCATGTCAGATATGATTTCTTGCCATTCTTTCGAGTAGGACATATGTAAAGGCAATTGCCATTCTTTGAATGGAGCTACCTAGTGAGGTACCAGGAACACTCAGTCTAGGACTGAGTAGCCATTCTGATGTGAAAGAGGGATGTGTTCCCACTTGATCAGATGTAAGGGCTGAACCATTCTATTATGGCTAAAGGATTAAGTTCTGTTGTGCCCCTGCTCAACAGCCTTTTAAAATCATTATTTCATCAAACAAAATCCCATTTTGTTTGATGAAATGTTTAAATTTTAAAGGGATAAGTTCGGCTACTGAAAGGAAGATTTTTCCTTGGCTACTGATTGATTGAAGTTCAACATTTATGAACAACCTTTGCAAGTTATATTAGATCAATGAAATCGCTGCCTTTGAATGACTGGTCTGGATGAACTTTGACTAGGAAGATTGATTTATGAGTATTCATGGTTTTTATGCTCGCTGTTGTCTATCCTAGTTTTGCATGTTCCTTTGAATAATACACATTGGTTTAGTCGATTTCATTTTTATAAATATTAATGAGGTTGTTTAACATAGTTTTCATGCCAAGTAGAGTGATGGTGATTAAAATCTTAAGCTTTGGGATTATGTTTAAGCTTGGACACATGATTTACATTGTCACATCCTAAGGTTCGTTAACCATGGGCTATGTTAATATTGACTTGCATTTGACAATATGTAAAGGGTCCAGTTTTAAACTATATGGTTTATCATTGTTCGCCACCTTTGATGAATGGATCGAACATAAGGTTGAGGTCGCGTATATTATGGTTGTATTGGAAGTGATTCATGGCATGAGTCACGTTTATCACCATTTCAGAGTGTTATTATGACACTCATTCTTACCTTGTCCTCCACGTACATACTCCCTGTCGTGGCTGTCCACCATTGAAGCACCTGTAACTACGTACACCTAGCGCTCTCTGGTCATTTAATGCAGGCTAGATGGGGTTAACATCAGTCTTTCGGGGTTTCGACTGTCATTTACGATTATCACTCCGAGTAGTGATGGCTCTGATCATGTCGAACCCGCAAGGGTTTCTCCTGTATTTACCCATGGCTCACCCTTTGCATTACTTACTGTTGCTAAGTCTCGGTTCCAAGTGCTCTCAACCTACTCTTCTGTCGTTGATTCAGTGGTGGCGAGTGCTTGGTGCATGGTTTCGTATTCACAAACGATCAGCGATGACTCCTGTTGTGAGAGTTGAACCTTACGAGTTAACCCTATTGGATTCGAACCCTGGGATTTTGCAGAAAGTTAGGGAGGTCGGGTGGTTTCCATTCTTAGAGAGGTTTTCTGATTCCAATCCAGAAGTCACCAGAGTATTCGCATTGTCCCTGGTAAATTATCAAGCTGAAGTTGGAGATTTGTGTTTTCGAGTTGATGAGAGGTCGGTTGCGAATGCAACAGGTCTCCCCCTGTCCGGACAAAAGTGGTTCAAGTATCAGAGGATGGAGATTACAGAATGGAGAAGTTTGCTGAAAAACCCGACGCAAGATGTGTCCTTTCGAACAGGGGTTGCACGTAAGTATTTCTTGAAAGATTGGCGCCCTGTGCTCGATTTAATTCATCGTTATTTAACTTGTGAAGGTAGGTTGTCTTCGGCCTATGTGTATCACCTTCGTTTGATGGCTGTTTTCATAGGATTTCCCATCAATCTCCCTTACTATCTTCTTCACAGTCTGTTTAAAATGTCAAACGCCATTAAGAAGGGACCAAAACATGTAAGTCACAGTTTGTTTCACCACAGGTTAGTGCGTATGTTAATAGAGAATGAATTAATGAAATCTGGTCGCTCCTGGGAGCAATTCATAGAGGCAAATGGTTTCTCAGGGTTCTGTCATTGTATGTTCGATAGCCCAGATGATTGTAATAAACACAGGGTTTCAGGTTCGACTCCTCTGAGTAAATCTACATTAAACCCTAAGAGTGCAAAACCCTCTCAAGCACCTGTGTGTAATTCAAAGGATGATTCCCAGGCCTCTTTACAGTCTCGGCGTGTAAAGAAATCTCCAACCCTTTCGCCCGTCACTCCATCAAACAGCAGCGACAAAGCTGGAAACCATCGGGGAAATTTACCTGAGTCCAAGTTGGGTAGAAGGTTAACCAGGAGCATGTTGAAGGCCAAGGTGGCACAAAACCGTGTGAATGATAAACTTCTAGTCGAAACCGTTGTAATTGATGACGAGGAAAATGTTACTCGTCCGCCTGTTAATGATGATGTGGTTCACTGTGAGTTTGTTGCTAATCTAGCTGAGCAGAGTAACCCTGCGATAGTTGAAGATATCTTTGAAACCCCTTCTCTGTCTGTAGAGGTTCAGCCTGTTGAGCCTGGTGTCGGTGTCATTTTTGATGGTGATAGTCCTCCATCAGTCGATAAGAAAGTTCAGGAGGTTCAAGCTGATTGCACGATTGACTCTGTGGAAAAGGAGAAGTTTGTTAAAAAAACCTCGGACGTTCCTCGTGTAATTGGGGAAACTTTTCAGCCACTGTTCATTAGTTGTCTGTTGGACAGGGTTCGCCGAATGGAAGAAAAGATGAACAAGATAATGGCGAGTCGTGACTTGTTAAAAGTTGATAATGCAGGGTTAAAAGTAAAAGTCGATGAGAGCAATCAGCATCTTTCACGATTAAGGAATCACAAAAACAAACTTATAAGGAGAGTCCTTAAATTGCAGGATGCGAATGAGAAAAGTGAGGAAAAGCTGCGTGAGCTCAATGCTCAAATCGCTTTAATGCAGTTTAAAGCTCCTTCACCAAGTCAATCTAGCGGAGTTAACATTCAGGTTTTCAATTCCCCGGTCGGTCTGTAGTGTTTGGTGATATGTTATTTAATTGATCAAGTTCAGGTACTAGTTTATTTCGAATTTATTTGTTGATGATTTTGTTTGTTATTATTTTAATTATGTTTTGATTATAATTCATGTATGTGGTATTGCAGATAGTAATATCTTTTTCCCCGATTTTGAGGATTTCAGTTATGTTGGCGATCCCTGTATTTCTGGGGACAAATCGATTTTGGGAGGATTGCTTTACAGGTGCCACTCTTTGGTTTTGGATCCCATGTGATGGATGGAATAGTTGTGCGTTGGTTGAAAAACGACATGTTCCACTTGTCGTTTTTATTTGATATTAGTTAGGGATCGCAATCTTGTTTATTAGCTTCTGATAATGTATTTTGGGAAAACTCAAGATGTATTTAAAGGGCTGATAGTGAACATTAGGGGGGTCGATACTTTGGGGAAGCAAGGACAAAATTGCTGGCTCGTTCCATTTGAGCTCCTAGGCAGTTACCTGTCAGTTGTTATGATGTTTGGGCTGGTGATGTTTTACACACATTTACAGTTTTAAAACTTTTTATGTGTCTTATAATATCTATTCAGTTTTGATATCTGCTTTCCTATATTATTATGTTTGTTATAATTTCCTTTGTTGAATTGTGCAAATATTATTTGTCTGGTATTGGCTGTTCCTCTTTTTAACTATGTTGGTATATCATATTCTGTAGTTAATAATTGATATTATTATTACGTAATGTGTAATGAGGCTTGTATGATTTGCAATATTTGAATTTCTTTAAATATTAGCAAATGTTTACGTACAGTGCTTTTATCAACGGCAGTTGGCTGCAGGTTAAATTAATTTTTGCTCCTGATCAGGATAGGTATTAAATTAGAATTATACTCTATTCAGTTTTTGTCTTTGTACTATCTAAAGAACCCTGTGGAGTCAGATATTTTTCATTAATTATTTTCAGTTTATCCTTTTATGTAATTACTGTACATCTGTACATAAATATAACATGATTTTGTAAGTATATGAATCCTGTACAGATTTAGGTCTTACTTATGTATTTAGAGTTAATGGTTTGGAGTAATTTAACTTAACAGTTTTCAGTTCTTGTAATAAATAACTTAGGTCAACTTTTGTAATTATAAGAATAGGATCGACACTAACTATCAGTAGCATTAATTGTAAGCATTAGTCTTCTAGGATCCCAGGCCAACAGAGCCTTTAAACCTGTTGGGAGCGGCTATTCCAAACAGCTTGGAGCCTGTTCTAAGGGTCCCAGACTGGGTCGTTTTCCCTCGTTGCGGGCTTAGTCAAATACGCCCGTCAACAAGTTCCTTCCATGTTAGATGTGAGTGTTTTCCATTCTGACGAGCAGGTCAGATGTAAGGGAAACTACCATTCTATAGGAAAATGAAGGCACCTGGTCAGTTACCAGGTAGCTCAGTCGAGGAGGTCTGGGGGCCATTCTGATATGACTGTAGGATTGGTTCCTACAAGATCATATGTGAGTGCAAGCCCTTCCATCACTATGAGTAGGATGTGTTCCCTCCTGGATGGATGTAAGTGCAGAGCCTTTTCATCACTACGAGTAGGATGTGTTCCCGCTTGGATGAATGTAAGTGCAGAGCCTTTTCATCACTATGAGCAGGATGTGTTCCTGCTTGGATGAATGTAAGTGCAGAAATCTTTCATCATTATGAGCAGGATGTGTTCTAGCCTGGATGAGAGTATTCCATCATTGTGAGCAGGATGTGTTCCAGCCTGGATGAAAGTGAGAAAATATTCCATCATTGTGAGTAGGATGTGTTCCATCCTGGATGGAAGTACATAACTCTTCCATCATTGTGAATAGGATGTGTTCCAGCTTGGCTGGATGTGAGTACTATGCCTTTCTGACAAGTAGGTTAGATATAAGTGCTGAAGAAGACCTACATGGAGGCTAAGCCTACAACCAGCATGAAAAAGGGATGGCTCTGTAGAACTTCCTGTGACGAGAAGAATCATGAGATAGCACCAGTGATGATCCATATCGAGTGATGATCGAGATCCAGTGATGATCCAAATCGAGTGATGATTGAGATCCAGCGATGATGATCCAGATCGAGTGATGATGTCCCATGATAATCCATATCGAGAGATGATCCAGATTTGAAGATGAATATGACTTGAAGATGAAGATGACTTGATATGCAGACGACGAGATGATCCAGTTGATATAGAAAAGAAGACCAATGTTGAAAATTGTGTTGAAATAATACCTTCCTAGTTAAGAGGGAGTGTTGATGTATTTGTAACTTCAAAATGTATTCATCTATGTATTGTAACCTGATGTTTATTTTGAGATGTATCTATAATGTAATTGATTCATGTTGTCATGCCCCAATTTTCCAATCGAGATAATCAATAATGTAAACAACTCATGTTAAGTCATAGTAGGCAACCCTCCAATTGTCTAAGGGTTAACGTCCCCGTAGTTTCGGGGCACTAGGGTTATTAGACTCTCCTAGTAGAGGTCGGCCTTGGTAGGGTTTTAGTCATGTTAGGATTAGTATAAATAGAGAACTGGAGTCTCTATTTATCACACAACTCATCCACACTCAAGTGTAGCACATAGTTGAGGAAGGAGAGGACACCGAGGCTAGATAAGAAGAAGATTACTGCTGCCGGGAGATCACTTACTGTTTTGGGCTTTTAGTGTTTTGGTGCTGATTCTATCTCTGAGGAAGTTGCAGGGTTTTCTCCTTTATGGTTTCCACGAGGAAAAACACTGTGTTCATTGTCTCTTGTGTTTGATTGTTATACTTGTTATTCTCTCAGTTAAAGATCCTAATAATTCTAGCATAATGTTGAAAAACTAACACTTTATGTCTTGTCATGCTCGTTAAACACTAAAGAACAAAGCATTGAGTTTATTGTTGTAAGTCCCATTTCTCCTACTCAAATGGATCTTTCCGAGTGATCTTACTTTCCTTCACACTCGAAACTCAAGCTATATGCTGCTCTGGAAGGAGTGTTGGGTAGGTGGTAATTTAACCTTTTTTGGACCTCCCTGACTAAGTAGGAAAAAGGTTCACCTTTTCTTCTACGGAAGTTAAGACAGTTCTTCTGTGGTATGCTTTATACTTTTTTGACCTCAGGAGACTAAATTGGATGAAAAGGACCACCCTAGAGTCTTCTTTGGAGTTTTTAGACTCTCTAAATGTGAAAACACCAGTTGAGCATGTACTAGTTTGGGCTCATTAAATTGACGAATCAGTGACACTATCAAGCAATATTTTCTCTTCTCTTCAAGCTTGTTAAAAAATGAAGAGAGATCCAAGTTGACTTTCCTAGACCCATTAAAATTTAACAGGGAAGGTAAGGAAGAAGTTTTCTCTTGGTTTTCAGTTAGTGGCAGCATGTCATCCTTGAACATAGCACTCACTATTTTTTCCGATACCCATGTCTCAGTTTTCACTTTTAGTTCAGCTATTACTTCGAGTTTATTACTCCTCCTCTTGTCAGATCTACTTGGGGAATCTGATCATGTCTCCTACATGACAGATAAGTCTAGTTGTTCTATCTATAAAGTTAAAAGCTACCTTGGGTCATCTCTGTGTCGTGCTCACTGTTCAAGGACTTAACTCAATCTCTGTTCTATATCCTGATCCCATCATTGTTGTATCTGTTATCACTTGTGTCTCCCTTCCTTTACCCAGTTCCTAGTTACTCTTGTGATCCGTTGGAGGATCTGTTGCCTTCCTTATCACAGTATTGTTCTACATCAGCACTTCCTGACGACAAAGACCTAGATTTTTGACGATCGTACCTCAGGATTCACTTTCATTATTGGTGAATTCCTTTGCTTCATTTGTTGATTATCACATATTGATTGATAATCTGTTGAATCCACTTCATGTTCGACTTCAATCTACATTTATTCACATGGCTTGGATTGTACTAGTTTTTTGGGATTGTTTATGAAGACCTTAGTTCTCTATCTATGAACTAAGTTGTGCAGGATTATGTTCTATCCATTTACATAGCTTCCATATCTTTGAAGATTCATCATTATTGTATATTGTGGCTTCGATCCACCTTTGTAATATACATGGTCTTGTACTCGTACTATATGATGTACTCAAACATTTGTAAAGGAGCTAGTGTTCCGGTATATTGAACATAGCATCCTCAGATATGAATTTGTATATGACATTATTATGTAGTTGTTTCAGGTACTACCTCTGCTCCATTGGATTTATGAGTTCTCCAATGATAGAAATTATAATGTATTTCGGCCATTGCTTCTCTCTAACCTCACACATTAAGGGGCATCTGTTATCAACCCAAATGGCACTTCTCCATCTGAGTGCCGACACTTCATATGTTGGCACACAAAAGGACGCTTATGGATTGAAGGTTTCCTAAACACTATATATGGAAATAACATGAGATGCATTCACTATCCAACTAGCTTTCCATTTTACCTTTTCATATGTTGAATTCCATACACGACTATCTCCACAGCATCCCATGTACTGTACATGAGTATCTTCATTACAACCCGCGTACAGATCTGTACGCAGGTTTTCCTTATAGAAAATCGCGTGTCATATGTGGGTTTCTAGTATCAATACTCGCATACACATCTATTCGACATTAAAAATAATAAAACATGATTAATTGAGATTTGTTAAGCCCTAATCATTAACCATCTTAACTGTCTCAACCTCCTCAACCTTCGAAACTGCTCTATTTCCTAAAGTATAAACAGAGGCCTTAGGGAGAGCATTAATCAATCAATCTTGGAGAGAAAATTTATGCTAGTGGTATATCTTCAGAAGTATTTGGAATAGCAAAACTCAAAATCCTTTGGTTGCAGAGGAGTCCTTGTTTCAGGCGTTGGGTTGTACACTTATGTCATTCACTATTGTTAATAAAGAGAATCATTTTTCCAACTTTGTGTTGAGTCACTTTCATGTGTCATGGTTTGATGAATATTTATGATTAAGCACTCTATATATAGTTTATCTAACTTGTCATATATACATGTATAAGATTGTACTTGGGAGGATCTACTCTTTGCAGGTGAAGGAGGTGCATCCCTAAAAGATTTGGAGAGGAGCACAGCGGGAGAAGACAAATTTTGGATCAACCGTCGTTAATCGGGTGAGTCCACCATATCTTCCTATTTCCTTTCTATACTTTAAAGCTGCTTGTATGCAAGTTTTAGAAGTACGTTGGCAACCCCATACCCTAGGTTATAAGGGTGGTTATTCCTGAACAACATGATTCTAGTTCTCTGTTTCATTTCAAAACCTTGTTATTAGTATATAAAAGCATCTATGTTATACTACAAATCAGTTAATAGAATATAATAATTCCATAGTCGTTATTTGGATTTCAAGATACTATAATTCCAAAACTTTTGAACAATATCTTTGCCTAAGAAAAACCTTCCTAATTTATGCAATTTAGATTTTGTAAATTCTTAGGTAATCCTTACAGGATTTACAAACATGTTACCTTGAATATTTAGTAGATGTTCTGTTTCACTAGGCAGTCCCTAGGGTTTCTTCTACTTCATCTCTGAAATCCTTTTTGTAACATACACAAGTGCCCTTCCGAAGGAGTCCTAAAAATATAAATATTTCAAAAAAATCTATATGAACATATAATGTAAAATAATATTAAACAAGTGAAATAGAAGCAAGGCTGCTTATACCTGCCTCTTTACTTGCTAGAATCTGGTGAATTTAATCTACAAAATCTGTAATTTATATTTTTTGTTGAGTGATTTTAATGAAAAAAATGAAATTACAGTGACACAAAAACCCCAACACCCACACTCAGTAAGATTTAGCAATGTTCTTATGCCTTTTAAAAATTCATTAAAGATTCATAACCAGATGCTGGTAAAACCCAAAGGAAAACCAGGGGAAAATGGTTCCCTACTCTATTTAGACAACTCATTTGACTTTTAGCCTTTTACGGGCTTTCTGGGCACTATTTGAAGAAAACTACTCAAAAGCACTTCAAAATCACAAAAGGTTTTAAACTTACATAATCTAGTTTCAAAACCAGTTTGTAATCATGTAACAAACTGTAGAAACTGTGAGATGTTTTATGGTCGTGTCCATAAATTGGAGTTTGTTAGAAATCGCTTCAAAGTGTTTTCTAATAGACAAACACGTTTTAAAAATATCTCTCGCTGGTTTAAAACAAAAAATACATGGGATTAAAATAGATATTTGAAATGAAAAGCTCTTAGAATTTTAAAAAAAAAATACAGAATATTTGCATACTCATGTATAGAAAACATTAAGAAAGCTTCATTCATATGTTCAATTTCAAGATATCTTTGCTTTACACAATGTATCACTACATGTAGGTGTCTTGATTTTTAGAGAATTTCAACAATGTGTATCTTTTCATTGATATTTAAAAAAAAAAAATTTGACATTATAATAAAAACAAGAGCTACGAGGTGGCAATGTCTCTCAGGTTGAAAATTGTTAACAGTGTAAAAATTATTATAAGAAAATTGACTTAGATAAAGTATTTTTTCGAAAGCTATGTTGTAAATATAAATGCAAAGGCACAGATTTATTGGTAAAGGTAAATAAATATTGTTTTGATATAGAGTTAAACACGAGTTTGTTAAAATCAAATCTAGATCTTATAGAGAACTTTGTTTTGTTGTAGCTTTAGAATCTTAAATATCATTTCATTTCTTAAATGGAATTATTACTATTTTTTTATCATATGTTATATGAAATTTTAACTATCTTTTCATTCTTTATATTGAATTTGGTAGAATTCGTAACTAAATTGATTAATGTTTTATAGATACATAAATTTAATACACCATAGACCGATTTCCTTGTATTGATTTTGGTAGGAATTGTAACTAAATTGATTAATGTTTTATAGATACATAAATTTAGTACACCATAGATTGATTAAAAGATGAAGATTAAATTTAATTACATTTAGTTAAATTGATTAATGTTTTATAGAACATTAATATCTTATATAGTTGTTGATTATTATATATAATTTTTTTTAATAACATTTTTTCATTAACCAATGTGAGGGAGTAATTAAAAATGGCATTTTTACAAATATATTCACATATTTCTTTAAAAAAAATTGTAGATATTAACAATGCAAGAATATAATTACGAATGGTTTCTATTTTTCCATCTTAAATTTTAAATGTAATTATAATTTTTATGTACTTAAGATCATTTCTTATGTAAGGTTACCAGTTTTTTATGTCGAAATAACTTTCTTTTGGAATCATGTTCACATCAATACTTTTTTCTATGAAATCTTTGTTTCTTTGTCACTTATTTTTTGCGCTTTACAACTGGTTTGAAAGAGATCTTTGTATCTATCTTTATGTGGGAAATGTTAAAAATAATAAAATAAATCAACATTAAAAATAATAATAATAAATTAACTTATATACGGTGGGAGTTGAGATAAATCCATATAAATAAAAATTAATTTATAACTCTTTCAGACGAATCTTGGTGTTTATCATTAAAAATAATAAAAAGACAGTAACCAATCACGATCCACAATCGTAGCGGTGGCTCGGGAGGCCTTTTTCTCTCTGGCTAAACTTAGAGCCAATTTTTTTTTTTAACAGAAACAGAAATTAGAGATATATTAACAGGCTGTGCATAGCCATTCATTACAACAGAGGGGAGAGATATAATGCCGGCATATCAAAGATGCTACAAAACTGACATGTCCTGATATTTTCCCATAAGACAGAGCAGAGAAGCTTTCCATAGCTACAAAAATTGTAGGTAGAGTATACCCTCACAAACTGTCTACATAGCAAAACACAAAAAAACATAACCAGACAGAATTTAAGACTTAAACCAGAACATAAGTTAAATGCCTTTCATAGCCTTGGGCTGCAGAACTGATTCTTCTTCCATGGGTTGGCCATCAGCTTCATTGTTTCCTTTAACCCTACTTTCCTGGTTCATTGAGATGAACTTCTCAAGGTCTTCCTTGATTCGTTCGATCCTTCCCAGCAGCTCTCACATGTTGCTCTCGAGATCATCAGTTTGGGCACCAAGATTACTGATATCGAGGGATGTGCGACTCACAGTTTCACTCATGCTTTTTATGTCCTTTGCCATCTCTTTATTATCCATCACTCCTATGGCTGTCATCTCATGCAGCCTCCTCAGATTTTTATTTATGTCCATAAGCCCAGGATTGTCCCCGTAGTGAGCCATCTCTTGAACTTCAGCCGAAATTGCTATGCGGGAGAGCTGAGAGTGCAAGGGATAGTCTGAGCTGTTCTGGTTCTCACCACAGCACTCTGAAGAAACTCTCCAAAGTTCAACAAATTCCTGTTGCAGCGCCGAAACACTGATACTACTTGAACAATATAACGTTCCCAGGGTGTCTTTCTGCCAGCCAGAGCAGAGGCAGCCTAAGACCCAGTTCAGCCTGTCTTCTTGAAAGGGAGAAGTATTAATGAGGCTAGCAGTGCCCCAATAAGCTGTAGGATACCAACAGTTACATAAGGAGAAGGATTTCAATGCAATTCGCTCTTTAACAAAAGCCCGAATTAGGGGGAGCTCCTGCCAAGGAATTCCCAACAGTCTCCCACCCCCTACTCTAGCTACCACATTCAACAGAAAATTCACAGAGCCGGGAGAGCCGTGACTCAATTCCAGAAAATTGCTATGGAGCGAAACAATACAGGGGAGCAACATAATGAAAGGTATGAAGAGCCTTCGATCATGTGAGGTAGAATGGCCATAAATTGTAGCCTGTGGAGCTTTAAATCCTCATTAACCGAGAGGGAACGGTCTATCCACGCGGCCTGCGAATGGGGACAAGCAGGACTTGTCAATGAAAGAAAAGAGCCACCGGGAAGAGGGATGAGGTGACGGCCAGCTGGATGATGGGTGAGGTGAAAGGAAAGGCGGCCGAGGAAGGGGATAGGGAGAAGGAAGGGGGGGGAGAGGGAAAAATGGCTAGGGAGGGGGAGGGGGTGGAAAACCAAGGGGAGAAAGGAGAAAAAACCAAAAAGAAACCAGTTAAAAACTTCGAGAGAATAGAACTCCTTAGAGTGATGCATGAGGAAACATGAAATACTAACACTTCTCATCAAGGAATGAATTTTAGAAAAGGAGGATTACCATCCTGGCTGTATAGGCCTTGAGAAAGACTAGCACCTATGTTAGCCATGATGTCTGCTTCCTTGTTATTATGACGAAGGATGTGATAAACCTCGAAGGACTGAGGCAGACGGAGCTTAGCTTTTTTATATAGTCGACGGCATTTAATATCTCCTAAAGGATACCCATTGATCATCTTGTAGATGACATGTCTGGAGTCCCCAAACAGCAGGACCTTCCGGAGATTTTTGTCTCGAATGAGTTGGAGTCCTTGGAGAAGAGCCATCCATTGAGCTTCGTTGTTGGTTCTAGAGCCGAGCCCCCAGGAAAATCTATGTTCCACTTGTCCTCTGGGATCCAACAAGATCCCCCCCGCACCTGCCACCCCTGAAATTAGAGCCAAAGTTAGCAATGAATCTTGGAGCTAAAATATGATGTCATTATGTCAGTTAAATGCAGCGGAGATAAAATCTTGCGAGCGTAGCTAAATTTGTTTGTCTCAAATAAACTGATGGTCTTTTCGTAGAACCGTTAGGTTTATTTGAACTTGAGTAATAACTCAAACGGCTCCGTGAAAATAAAGTATTTTTTTTTTAAATCTTCCGTCAAAGAGCACGGCAAGCTGTCGCTCCTTCTTTTTCTTGGAGCGTCAGAGTACTATTTCAAAGACCGACACATGTCAATAGATAGTTGGCCAAATCAGCCAGCAAACCTGCGCTGGCAGTGGTGCGCATGGAGTATGTGGTATATTGTAAATTATGGAGACGTGTCGTGCGGTGGGCCCCGTCATGGTGGCGGGACAGCGTGGCTAGATGGCCAAGTGGGGCCCAGTCCCACCACCCATGGCATATTAAAGTGAGCTACCCACCAAGTGTTTGTCCCCTGGTGAGTTTAGTGCAAGCCTAAAACACTTAAACCTACAAATGTCACTGCACTTGACCAGCTTAATGCATGATTGACACATGTGCTATCGAGCGATTTTCGTTTCTCTCTCGCCTACGTGGGCTAGTTTGTGTTTGTCCCTTGGTGAGTTTAGTGCAAGCATGAATTCTGAATACATCCTGTCGCTGTATATACGCCGTTAGATTTTTGCATGCATTTAGGTTTTTGAATTGAAGTAGGGTGGTGGCCTTGATGTAAATAATCCATTTCTGTGTAGTGCCATTCTAATTCAATTGCTGTGAATTCTCCCTCTGAAAAAAGAATTATTGGTACTGAGAGCATTGCTCGCCATACTAGAACTCGCAAGAGAACCTCAGATTCGTCTAATGGGAAGAAGAGGGAAAGGGGTTCTGGCAATTCCGCTGGGTTCGGTTCTGAGAGAATGGGGGATTGGAATTGAGAAATTGGAATATTTATAGCTCCAACTCTTCATTTCTTTTCAAGTGGTTTTACTGTGTGTGACATGAAAATGTCAAAATTGGTGGAAGTTCAACACTGCGCTGTTCAATTTTTATCTTCGACTGCTGATCAGATTGAGATACGAGAACGAAATATTCAGGTTATTTTGTTAATTTTTATGCAGAAAAGCTTTTGTTCTGGTTTATATCAATACTGATCATCGTCATTTAAATGTGAAAATTTGGATGATTGATTCTTGTATGTGAAATTTGTGACAAATTGACAGAGCAGTACAGAGGCCAGAAAGATGAAAAGCTGGATAGAAACAGTCAAGTACATACTTCGATCGATGGAAGACGGTGAAATTACCATTTCTGCATATGACACAACATGGATTGCACTTGTTCCAGCTTTAAATGGCTAATAGATAATCAGCTCCAAGATGGGTCATGGGGAGATCCACATATGTTTCTTATTCATGACAGAATTATTAATACGCTAGCTTGCGTACTCGCACTTAAAACCTAGAACACCTTTGTTCTAGGCGTCAATTAAGGTAGAAGCGCCATTTCTTATACCCTTTATAGGCTCGAGCTTACTGTAATCAAGCTTTGGGCTTCATGAATTTATCAACAATTTTATTTTAGCTTAGCAAAATTTATAGTCCGGCATGAGCTATTGAAATTTCGATGATTTGTACATTGGAATGTGTCGTGTTCTTTAAGCTAACCTATTTGAAGTTGAAGCAGGAAGAGCATTTGATTTCCAGGTTAAAATTCACCTCGCTCGAGTTATCGTGCCAGGCAAACTTCGGTACAAAGGGAAGCAGAGTAGTTTTTGGCACTTATTACAAGGAATGTCCACACAAGGTAAAGCGTTTGGTACCACATATATGTTTTCAAGAAAAAAAATTTATTCAGGATATAAATACGTTTTGCTCCACTCACCACATTTGCTTCAACGCTCCAACCTTTACAGCACTGCACAAAATTTGAACAATTTTTTTGAGCAAAATCTTCATTTCTTCAAAATATAAAGCAATTCAGCGAAAATCTTCCCAATTTTTTGTGAAAAGAACAAATTCTTTCTGTTAACATGGAAATATTAAATAAAGATTTGGCGCAAGTCGAAATTTTTAAACTTTTAAAATTTCACGAAATCTTAATGGAATTAGTTTCACGAAATCTAAATGGAATTAGTTTCAAGAACATCTGTTAACGCCATTGAGAGGAATCATTTATCTTCTTTAGGGTCGTGAGAAGTCAAAATTTGCTCTGCAATTCTACACAGCCGATAACACACGCAGCTTCTTGTCCTGAGTACAGGTGATATCCGGCTCGTAATTTTTTTTTTCCAAAGCTAAGAAGTGCTTCTCCTTTGTACTTCATTTTACAGACCTAAATCATTGCTTTCAATTGAACTATGAAGCCATTAATTGCTTACTGTTTCAAACAAAAACTGCTGCAAGGAGAAAATATCTCACAAAATAATCAAGCGCCAAGAAGCATCGTCATTTGGGAAGAACCCTCTGCCTCCCAGCGCATCAGCGTGCATAAACCTCAAGCTAGGTGAATAATTTTTGAAGTATTGATCCTTAAAATAAATGAAGAGTACTGAGAGCTACTGGTTAATTCGATTATCCGAATGCATACAGGTCAAAGACCAATCCAGCTCCATCGTATGAAGATGACACTCATACACCTAAGTTGTACTCTTTAATGGACACTGTTCATTCTCGTGATTCTCATGAGCAGCAACATCAGTTAATTCGGAATCCGAATCAGCTCGAATCAAATTCTGTTGAGCTGACTCCAAGCTTCACTTCATCTCTGGAAGAGCAAAACGAGTTTATGAATCCGAATCAGTGCAAAGCAACTTCTGTTGAGCAGCCTCAACGTTTCACGTTATTGCTAGAACCACAACACAAGTTTAAGAGCCATCCTCCATTATCCACTACCGTTTCCCTGGCCTCGGTAGGTATCGTAGTAATTCACCGAACCGGCCCCAAAAGAGTCGTCCAAACCGTCAAAAGAGTCATCTAAACCGTTATCATTGTTGTTAGCGTAGCTTTTTATGACGTCATCTTGCCACATGTCAACTCAAATCCAGATACCAAATCCCAATGTTGACATCATCTCCTATCCACCAATCAGCTGTTTACAAAAATAGCTGTTTAACAAAAATAAAAAAATATTTTGCCAACCCCTAAGTCATACTTTGGAAAATAGGGTTTAATTCTTTAAAGTCGCCTCAAAAGACACCAAGTAATACCCAAATTCAATGCGGTTTGAATTCGATCGATTACAATATACCTGCTGAGGCAGGTATAATAATTTGAATATTATGTCAATGCATTACATAAATTTATTGGAGATATATTATTCTAATTTTCGTATTTAAGTGGATATATATATAAAATCCCATCCATGGAAATCTAATCATTTAAAAATTTAAAGAAGTTATCATGATACCATAAGAATAACCCTCAATATAATAAAATGAAAAATTTTCCATAGACACTTATATGATCTTGATAAAGACGATCTTATTCGTTATCCACATTTACCAACAACGGTACACCCAACCATAGAATGTAAGAAATGGTCTTTTGTTTCCCCCCGAGCCAAGGAACGACTCCAATAGTAGAGAGAATTTTTCTTTCATTTATAATTTATTTAAATCCCCTTATCAATTTATCTCTAAATTATATTTCCATTATTTAGTACAAATTCGGGAAGTTATTCCTAGATTTACATCGACTACGACTAGTCGATACCAATTGGTACCTCTCAGTGATTAAGGAACTAGTTATTTTTATGGTATTTTGACTAATTCTAAGTACTTGTACTGGAATACAACATGCCTCTACTAGAGTGAACCATGCCTCTACTGTAATGTAGCATACCTCTACTATGCATTCACACTGCTGTGAATGATTAATGGTTTTTCCTCATTATATTTTTTGTGTTCTTCCCTTCTCAAACTAGACTAGACTTTTTCCTATTTTCCTCTTTTGTTATGTTCATTGTTGATTCAATTACATTCCGTTAAGGACTAAACCAATTCTTCAATTCTTAAATGATTGTTATTATTTATTATAATCTCGTTTTTAATTCTCTTTTTCTGTTTTTACTTTCTTCTTCATATTCTTTTATTTCTATCCTAATGGAATCTCGCTTGTATATGTTTCCATTTCTAAATTAATGATGATAAGCCAACACAATATTGACTTTAACATAACTATTCAAAACTTGTATTTGCAGTATTCCTAATCTATTTGGATAACATTTATCCTTATTACATATACACATAAAAAAGAAAGAGACGGGACTTGGGGTATTACAGTATTAGAGTGAAGGACATTCTAGATGAATATTTGTTGGATCTCTTCATGGGTAGTTTAAATAAGATCCTTTAACATGAGGTATAACTGTTTGAACCTAAACCATTGGAGAATATTTTTTCAATGGAAAGGAAATTTAAAATTAAAAATATGGCTACTAGAAGGGTTGGTACAATTTATTCTTCAGAAATATCCAATCTTACAAGAGAGATGCACCTCACATATGCTTCATAGATTTACAATAACATTACGATTGAATACACAAGATGTTCCCAAAGGCTCTCCATTACCTCTATTATATACCAAGTGTTTTAGAAGAATAACATGTTGGAATATTATAAACCTGCTCACAACTTAGGATAAAATAATTAATCAATTTTGATAAATTTCCTACCCACTAGCCTTGATAGACAACATCCACTTGCACTACAAAGTCAACAATTTCCATCTATACCCATGAATGCTTTAAT
Source organism: Pseudotsuga menziesii (assembly GCA_001517045.1). NCBI lineage: Eukaryota > Viridiplantae > Streptophyta > Pinopsida > Pinales > Pinaceae > Pseudotsuga > Pseudotsuga menziesii. The sequence goes on along the minus strand of LPNX010824811.1, from coordinate 633,255 downwards.
TCTGATTATGATTTTATCTTGACCACTTTATTGAATCCCATAATTAGTAATTGCACTTTCCTAAATATTCTTCCTTATTCTTCTTTTATCCAACTTTTCTGTAGATAAGGTAAAGCTAGTTAACTAGGAAACTGGTATCTTTTGTTTCGAACCCATCCTCCATTATTTTCTCTCCATATTCCAGGATTAGCAAGTATTTCCTTTACAGATCATCACTCACTCATGATTTAGCTAATTTGTGAGATCTTGGTATAATTATGAAACTAATTTATTCACCTCTAGGGGGTTGTCATATTTAGTAAGCTACTTTATGAGCTAGCATGAGTTGGCTCCTAGAAACTCTATTTTCGTTTATAAGGATGTATTATCTATGTAATAATATCAATTATTATTCATTTATCATTCGTAATGTGTGTTCATTATTCTTCTTCTTCTCTCCTTATGCTAATTCCCTGCCATTCTCTGTAAGGTTAATTGTGTGCATAGATCCTTGGCTAGTTTATGAAAATTTTCATGCGATCAAGGCTTTATAATTTCTACATAAAATCCTAAAATACATGTGGGATAAATAATTTTCCATCTCTTTATATAATGAATGGTAATAGGAAAATATTTCTCCATGATCCATGCGAGATAACTCGTTTTACATAAGATTAGAATTATTTATTTATTACAATGCTAGACAAGACATCTTATGACATAATACTAGACATCATTATACATGTAATATCAAAATTACACAATCCAACACTCCCCCTTAATGGCTATTGGGAGAAAAACACATAAATGGAAGAAGATGGAGTTCCATTAGCATCCCCTCTTGATGAAAAATTTCGTCACTCCCAATAGACACAAGAATACATGAACTTTTATTCTATCATGGATTTGGTGAAGATATCAGTTGCTTGTTTTTTTGTGGTACAATACTCCAAACAAATAATTCCATCTGCAACAAGATATCGAATGTAATGAGTATCCAAGGCAATGTGTTTAGTCTTGGCGTGATACATGGAATTGTACGCAAGATGATTTACACTCTAATTGTCACTCTAATGTGTTTACTAGACAAAGCTATACCACAACATGTTGTGGCCACATTTATTCTTTAGTTGCTTCCTTACATTCCCTATACTTTGATTCACAATAATACAGAGAAAGACTTATAAAATTATTACTAGACCATGAAATCATACTTGAATTAAGCTAAAATATGTACCCTACAATAGACTTTCTATCTAACAAATCCCATGCCCAATCAGAATCTGTATAAGGAAGAAGTGAAACTGCAGACCTGCTAGAATAAAAAACACCATAATGCATAGTCCCCTGTAAATATATGAAAATCCTCTTTGTTTCTTTCCAATTACTTTCATGAGGATTTTGTATAAACCTTGAAACCATACTAACTGCAAAAGAGAGATCTTTCCTTTGTGTGTCAAATATATCGAACTTCCCACATGTTGACGATACAAAGTGGCATCAACAAGAGGAGTTTCATGCAATAAATAGTTAACTTTAAACTAGATTGGAATGGTTTAGGTGAAGGCTTACAACCACTCATATGAGATCGAGCAAGTAAACTTGTCGCATATTTAGGCTTAAGACAACAGTGAACCATCAACCATACGTAATACGCAAACCAAAAAAATAATGCATTAGGCCTAAAACGATCATTTTAAAATTCATTCTTTAGATTGTTCTTCATTTCATGTATAAATGTAAGATGGATTCTAGTAATAATAATGTCATACAAATAAAGTAATATTATGAGCACATCAGATCAAATTTCTTCACCTACATATTTGGATAAGATATACACTATTTAAAATGATTCTTCAAGAATTAAGCATATGTTTTCTCATACAATGCTTCAAGTGCATGTTTAAGACCATTTAAAGACTTGTTCAATTTGCATACTAAAAATGAAGTGTCAACCATAATAAATACAAGTGGTTGTTGCATATAAATGCCTTGATTGATATCATCATCGAAAAAGTTACTCTTGAAATCCATTTGGTCTATTTCCCATTGATATTATGTAATAAGAGAAATAATAGTTATTATTATGTTCATTTTAGCAACCGGAGTAAAAGTTTTAGTGTAGTCAATACCTTCTTGTTGAGAGAATCCTTTTGCTACTAACTGGGATTTATGTTTTTCAATATGCCCATTTGCAGTAAAATTTGTTTTATATATCCATTTACATCCAACTAAATTCTTTGAAGGAAGAATGGGAACAAGATTCCATGTCTTGCTTTTCATTAAAACTTTATATTCAGTTGTCATTTATTTATCCCATTGAAGTTAATATTTATATTGAGAATAGGTAGAGGAGTCATATGTGGCAAACAATTTAGTCATGAGGAAAAATTCATATCTAGTTCAAAAAGTATCAGAAGGAATACCAATCTCAGAACTTGCAGATTCAAGATTTTTTCATGCCCAAAGAGGAAGAGACGTAGTTGTTATAGCTAATTTTACCACACATGGTGAATCACACTTTTATGGCCTTCCTTGTCCCTCTGCAGACTCCTTAGACCCCATGGACCATTTTTGTATCTTTGATGTTTCCAAGTGTTACGGAAGGAAATTCATATGGATTGGGGTACCACAACAGACAACTTGACCCCAGAAATCAATCATTTCCTATATGCAAGAGAAACCAAATATCTAAAAATAAAGGATCTCGAATCGTACCTTATTCTGAATGGTTGATGTAGATCCCTGTTGAGCTTTATAACTCTGGCTTTAATTAATAAATTGCTTCCTCAACATTCAATAAACAAGAAAAGCATGCTATATATATATAATTGTGTTAGATCCACTCTAGCATATATAATCAATAACATATAAGCATTTGAAATAATCCATGGATCAAATATTCATTCAAATACACATTATTGGATAGGAAAAGATATTTCTATTAATATAAAACAAATATTACAATAGAGACAACCTCTATCGACACATCTGCAAATTGAAGAAACTGAGTCCCCCACTTCAATCCTCCATCTCTCGATAGCAAGCTCACAAGCAAAATGAAAGATTGGGAAGAACACAAAAGTGCTCCAAGGGACAAAGGGATGTAGACTCAAGTATAAGCTCCAGCAACAATGGACTATAGTTTTCTTGCTCTTCAATTCCTCATGCCTTCAATGTATCTGAAGGGTTCTTTATATAGCTCTTCAATGGGGTAATTAAAGGTCGAATCCGAGCGATCTCAAGGCATATGAAAGGCCAGGAGACAAGTGAGTCGGATCCATATCAAGGAAAACTCCAAAAGAATTTGGCCTTTTTCACACATCCCGATGTATGCAGGTTTAAGGGTCAAATCCGTGTATATATGTGAGAAAGGGATTAAAAGTTGCGTATGGAAAATTTTTCATGTTTTAAGGGATGATCTTGGAAACATAAAAGGTATAAAAATGGTCCATGGGGTCTAAGGAGTATGTAGAGGGATAGGGAAGGCCATAAAAGTGTGATTCACCATGTGTGGTAAAATCAGCTGTAACAGATGCCCCCTAATGTGTGAGGTCAGAGGGGTCATCGATGGCTGAAATACATTATAAATCCATCCCAGAAGTGGAGTGATGAAGAACCTAGTGGAAGAACCAACCATCCAATTAGTACAATATAATGATAAATCTCTGCATATAACTGGAAATAGATACAGCAGTCCCGGATACATAAGAGTACAATGGCCATGAATAGGCATGATACAATATAACATGTGTGGTCATCACCACATATAATATAAATAGATAAGAATCTCCCTGATGAAGATATACAAAGGATCGTGATCTCGATGAAGCATAAATATGTGTAATGGATCAAGATCTCCATAATGGCTGGAAATGTATGACATATACTGGAATCAAGTCACGAGAGCTGAAATCTCATGAACACTAGCATGATCAAGGCGGTAGCATATAAGAGATGCCACCAATCTAGAAGTTCTTCTACACAAACTCCTACGAGTACATGTCCTACTATGTGAATAGAGGTGTCGAGGTTGAACATAGTAGTGTTGAATTTTTCATATGATTAGCTAAGACATCAGTATTTCATTACATTTTCATAACAAAAGCATATAAACAGGATCACTGAAAGATAGAAAAGCACAACCATACAAAAGGAACACAAAGATTTATCCTGGGAAAACCCTAAAGGGAAAATCCCAGCAAAAGCTTGCTCAATATAGATGCCCCAAAAATATAAAAGATAAAACCAGCAAGGAGATCAAAGCCTGATCCTCCTCCTTCTCCAACTACTTCTCTTCTCCACTAATGCACTACACAAGTGAGAATGTGTGCTCCAAATGAGGAGCACCACACCTCTATTTATATTCATCCGTTCACTTTATTTAACTCATGTGACATGTAGGCTCGAGTTAATCATGTAGGCTCGAGTTACACATGTAGGCTCAAGTAATGACACTAGGTTGCTAATGAACCACCTTTACAATTGGAGGGGACTACCTCATGACTCTTATTAGTTCTTTCGATTAGAATAATCGGGGTACAAAGATAATACAAGTAGTTCTCCCGGTAGGACCATCGGGGACCACAAAAGATACATATAGAATATTCTTTGAAGCTACAATATTTCAACACTCCCCCTTAACGAGAAGGGTATTCTACAACAAAAACAACAATATTAGGAGAGGACATCATCAACACCATCAGGGTAACACATCTATAAATCATTGGAAGCTTTTCAACATCATATAGTCTTCATCTTCAATTTTCAACGACAATAACTTTTTGATCAACATCAACATCTTTTTCCCTTTTGATCATCAACATATTCAACACTTTAATCTTTTGATCAGCAACACCTTCAGCAACATCTTCAGCAACATATTCAGTACTTAGACCTTTCAATTAGCAGTAACATCTTCAGCACTTTGACCTTTCGATTAGCAACATCTTCAGCGTTTTGACCTTTTGATCAGCAACAATATCTTCAGCATTTTGATCAGCAACATCTTCAGCACTTTGATCTTTCGATCAGCAACAACATCTTAAACATTTCGATCAGCAACATCTTCAGCACTTTGATCTTTCGATCAGCAACAACATCTTAAACATTTCGATCAGCAACATCTTCAGCACTTTGATCTTTCGATCAGCAACATCTTTAGTACTTTTATCTTTGGATCAGCAACAACTTCTTCAGCATTTTGTTCTTTCGATCAGCAACCTGATCGGTAACATCGTGATCAGCACCATAATCATATTTCAATTCTCGAACAGCATCATCATCATGATATTCTGATATTTTAATCAGTACGTCGTTATCATCACATACTGATCATTTGATCAGTATGTTATCATCATCATACTTTTATCTTTCGATCAGTACATCATCATCATCATACTCTGATCAGTACATCATCATCATCATACTCTGATCTTTCGATCAGTACATCATCATCATCACACTCTGATCTTTCGATCAGTACATCGTAATCATCATCATACTCTGATCTTTCGATCAGTACGTCATCATCATCATAAAAACATCATCATCATGAAAACGTCATTATCATCAAAACATCAACATGATCCTTCCTTTCAGAATTACGGGATTTAGGTCTTTACGGAGTTACCAATGATCCTTCCTTTTGGAATTACGGGATTTAGGTCTTTACGGAGTTACGAATGATCCGTCCTTTCGGAATTATGGGATTTAGGTCTTTACGGAGTTACTAACGATCCTTCCTTTCAGAATTACGGGATCAACACATTTGTGGAACTCAGACAATCCTTCCTATTGGGATTATGGGATCAACACATCTGTGGAACTCAGACAATCCTTCCTATTGGAATTACGGTATCAATTCAATGATCCTTCCTTTCGGAATTATGGGATTTAGGTCTTTACGGAGTTACTAACGATCCTTCCTTTCAGAATTACGGTATCAACGCAGATGTGGAACTCAAACAATCCTTCCTATTGGAATTACGGGATCAACACATCTGTGGAACTCAGACAATCCTTCCTATTGGAATTACGGGATCAACACATCTGTGGAACTCAGACAATCCTTCCTATTGGAATTATGGGATCAATTCAATGATCCTTCCTTTCAGAATTACGGGATTTAGGTCTTTATGGAGTTACTAACGATCCTTTCTTTCAGAATTACAGGATCAACACAGATGTGGAACCTAGACAATCCTTCCTCTAGGAATTATGGGATCAACACACGTTCTCGAGTACCGAAGTCACCGGATCCATTTTGAACTGAAGTTCAAGGATGATACAATCCTACCACATTCACGGGGACCGAGATCTCTAGATACATTTTGAACCGAGGTTCAGGGATGATGAAATCCACCACTTTCACGAGATCAATTGGAATTACGAGATCAATTCAATGATCCTTCCTTTCGGAATTACGGGATTTAGGTCTTTTCGGAGTTACTAACGATCCTTCCTTTCAGAATTACGGGATCAACACAGATGTGGAACTCAAACAATCCTTCCTATTGGAATTACGGGATCAACACATCTGTGGAACTCAGACAATCCTCCCTATTGGAATTACGGGATCAATTCAATGATCCTTCCTTTCGGAATTACGGGATTTAGGTCTTTACGGAGTTACTAACGATCCTTCCTTTCAGAATTATGGGATCAACACAGATGTGGAACTCAGACAATCCTTCCTCTAGGAATTACGGGATCAACACACGTTCTCGAGTACCGAAGTCACTGGATCCATTCTGAACTGAACTTCAAGGATGATACAATCCTAACACATTCACAGGGACCGAGATCTCTAGATACATTTTGAACCGAGGTTCAGGGATGATGAAATCCACCACTTTCACGGGGGCCGAGACCTCCGGATACATTTTGAACCGAAGTTCAGGGATGATGCAATCCTACCACTTTCACGGGGGCCGAGACCTCCAGATACATTTTGAATCGAGGTTCAAGGATGATGCAATCCACCACTTTCACGGGGGCCGAGACCTCCGGATACATTTTGAACCAAAGTTCAGGGATGATGCAATCCCACCACTTTCACGGGGGCCGAGACCTCCGGATACATTTTGAACCAAAGTTCAGGGATGATGCAATCCCACCACATTCATAGGGGCCAAGACCTCCGGATACATTGTGAACCGAAGTTCAGGGATAATGCAATCGCACCACATTCATGGGGGCAGAGACCTCC
>LPNX010824811.1:614625-625876 GCA_001517045.1 Pseudotsuga menziesii | reverse complement strand
TTCTCGAGGATCGAGGTCTCTAGATCACTTTAGGGCAAGTGCCCAGGGATGATACAATCCCAGTGCAACATCACTACTCCCCCTTTCGAGGAAGGTCTTTTCAAACAACAGCAAGCTTGTCTCAAAAGTGTTCGAACTTTACTCGAGACAAAGGATTCATCAGTACATCGTCATTCAAACCATAATCATCTACATCTTCAGTATGTGAATACTGAACTATCACCATATGTATCTCCAGTATGTGAATACTGAAAGCAGCATCATCTATATCTTCAGTATAGAAATATTGAAAGCATCATCATCATCATCATCTCTATATTCAGTATAGAAATACGGAATCATCATCATCTGCATCTACAGTATGTAAATACTGAAACATCATCTATATCTTTAGTATGGAAATACTAAAACATAATCATCTACATCTTATCTCGTATGTAGAAATACTGAATTTTATGTGTTACAATAGGAACACAGGGTTCTCTGTCATCACAAATATGGTTATCACATAGAATCATTGTAGTATCCATCTTCAGGTCAAAGAGACCTGATATCATCTTCCAAAGCCATATGACTTCACAACTTAGCAGATCAATCTGCTATGTATTTTGCTTCAGTCGTGCTACGAGAAACACTGGACTGTTTCTTGCTAAACCATGAACTCATAGCAGACCCCAAACAAAAGCATCTACCTAATGTGCTTTTCATGTCTGAGATACTTCCAGCCCAATCTGCATCTGTGTATGCATACAATCTATACTCATGGCTACCATCATAGTATAGACCAAAGTCAATAGTCCCTTTCAGATATCTCATCACATGTTTTGCGGTTACTAGGTGAACCCGTCTTGGTTGAACAAGATATTGACTTAAGGTGTTCATAGCAAAACAAATGTCTGGTTTGGAATTTGTTAAGTACATTAATGACCCAATGATCTGTCTGTAATGAGTCACATCCACTAACTCTGATGAGTCATCAGCTAACAGCTTCAAGTTGGAGTCCATGGGTGTGGCCATGACTTTGCATTCCAACATATCAAACCTTTTCAAACTTTGCACTGCATACTTTCCTTGATTGAGAAAGATTCCTTCATATTTCTGGACCTAGGAAATAAAGTATTAGACCAAGGTCTAAATTCTTCAGTGGACTTCTTTTTGCATTCTACAATTTGTTTCTCATTCCCTGTCAGAAAATAGGTCATCCACATATAATAACAGGATGACAGGTTCATCTTCTACAACCTTGAGATAAAGGTTAGCATCGACTTTACTCTTGGAAAATCCCATGCTCATCAGGAAACTATCTATTCTTCCATACCAAGCTCTAGGAGCTTGCTTCAGGCCATAGAGGGCCTTCTTCAACTTGCATACGTGAGTCCATCTGTCTTCAACTTCAAATCCTTGTGACTATTTGATGTAAAACTCTTCCTCAATCATACCATTAAGGAAGGCTTGTCTTTACTTCATCATGGAAGAAACTACCATGATAGTTCTAAAGAAAGTATACCTTGCTTCTTGGAGTAAGTGTCTCTTTAGAATTAATTCCCTCTTTCTGAGAGAAGCCACAAGTATTTCCTTACTTCTATCAGTAGCATATTTTATCTTACTGATCCATTTGGAAGATAACACATTCTTGGTTTCTGGTTTGAGTATTATATCCCAAACATCATTCTAGTATTCTTTCTTCATAACATCTTTCATGAGTTCATCTTGTCAGGTCATCAACATATCCTAGTCTTCTGCATTCAATCTTGAAGGCTGGAACCCACTTTACTCTTGGCAAAGTCTCAATCCATCAGGAAGCTGTCCATCATGTCGTACCATGTTTAACTCAAATATCTTCTGTAGTCACTCCCCCTGAAGTGGAGTATCATCTTCCCTCTTCATTCTGTATAGTTGGTTCTATGCTTGACATATACTTGTCGATAGAGTATGTCATGTCATAGTCTATTCTTTCAAAGGCAACTCACGAAATTTGCTTTGTACACTTGTTCTTGTAGATCCGTATGGAAGATACTACGTACTTCCCTTTATGTCTCAAAATCATATCGTATACATCATTCCCCATAATCAACTGTTATTCTTTGATCATAGCTTCTTTCATAGCATTCTTTTCTTCATCTTGAGTTATCTCTCATACCCATGGTGGTATTCATCCTTCGAGGTGGATCTACCACTCTCTAAAGCTCTTTCTTCCGTCATGGTGTCTCTGACCCTGGGAGCTTCAGATTCATGCTCATTGGAGTGAATCTTGAATTGTCATCACTTGTTCTTCGGAACAAGTCTCATCCTTCTTTTCTTGTAGGAGGTTATACAGGACCTTTCCTACAATTCAAATGCACCGGTTACATGGTTAGAACTGCATAACGACAAATTATTATGCATCATACAATTGTTTATCCAATACAACATTCATCCATGTCTCATGGAAACTTTGTAGATGTCTTCCATCTTTACCATGACATCATTGAGATTGTGCACTAATCCAATATGTCAGCAAAGAGGTTTGATAAGTAGCAATGGAGAGTTGTATGGCACCATGAGCTACTTAACCATCACAAGCATATTAGTAGTATACAATCATTAATGCAAAACAATCTATCATGCATAATACATCAACTAAATATAATCAAATGCATAACAAAACAATATCTTGCAATGACAATTGAATACTTATCTTTTATTCGTTTTGTGGGTAGAATCCTTCTTGATCCTTCTACTTCATCATCTTATTCATTCATGACATCATCATTTCTTATCCAAATGATAATATGGATAAGAGGTTCTTCAAGAATTGAGTTCTTCACATTACTCATTTCTTGAGGGATCTTCTTTGAATGGTGAGAGCTTGATCTTCAATTGCTCCCACCTTCTTCTTCTCTTCTTATGAGTCGAGATTCTTCTTCTTCCCAGAGTCTATTGAAAGTAATTACTTCCTTCTGGCACACATTCCTTGAATGAATGAATTCTATGATCCTGGGAGACCATTCAAGGTGGCTATCACAACTTCTGCATTCTCCAATTCTTTTTCTACAGCTTCAAGATATTCTGCATTCTGGATCTTCACATTCTTCAACTATTTTCTCAAATCCATCTTCTGATTAATGTTCTTATCTTCAAATATATTGATCAAGGAATCAAAAATCTTTGGTTTCTTTAGGGAAGACACTTGTGGTACAATTTGATCCGTGATTGAATCAACAATGATCTTCTTGGCCTTGATCAAATTCTTCTTGTGTAAGGCTTTGAGCCTCATCTCCTTCTGGAACTGAAACCTCTCTACTCATGAAGGTGTCCAATTCATTTTCTTCAGAGAGATCAAATCCTTCCATGCTTGGAAGTTGTCAACTTCACCAAGCTTATCATCAAGCTGATGTGATATATCACTTTGAAATGAGAACCCCAAATGAAAATAACAAAGGATTAGATCTTACCAATTTGAGGTGTCTGTCCTGGTTCCCGAATTGGCTGATCTAGGGTTTTCCACAGAAAACCTAATTTTCAAAACTTGGAATATTTCATATCTGATTGGATAGAAATATAGATCTCTTCAAATGGATCTGTCCAAAGTACTCCTTTTATGAAAACAGTGGAGGGAAGCTCCCGGAACAGGAAGCCCTAGTTTTCCAATTTCTTCTACAAAAATTCCTGTCACTGTTTCTGTGATATATCCTCAATTAATGCTCCTATATGTCTAAAATTTTTCAATGAGGTAACATCACATGTCTCTGATCCATGACCACAGGTTTCATCAGAATTGGTTTCACCAATTGGGATTTATGATCATTTTCCCAAGGTGCCTTGTTACAGGACTGTTCCGAACAACAAAGTTGTATGGATTTCCACATGTCACTGTTTCATATTCTAAGTCTTTAGTTTGGACCAAGAGAAGTAAATTCCGTTCCCTTTCCGGAACATCTTCATGAATTCCATTTCGACCTATGTATCCCAAATAGAATCTTAAATATCATTTCATTTCTTAAATGGAATTATTACTATTTTTTTATCATATGTTATATGAAATTTTAACTATCTTTTCATTCTTTATATTGAATTTGGTAGAATTCGTAACTAAATTGATTAATGTTTTATAGATACATAAATTTAATACACCATAGACCGATTTCCTTGTATTGATTTTGGTAGGAATTGTAACTAAATTGATTAATGTTTTATAGATACATAAATTTAGTACACCATAGATTGATTAAAAGATGAAGATTAAATTTAATTACATTTAGTTAAATTGATTAATGTTTTATAGAACATTAATATCTTATATAGTTGTTGATTATTATATATAATTTTTTTTAATAACATTTTTTCATTAACCAATGCGAGGGAGTAATTAAAAATGGCATTTTTACAAATATATTCACATATTTCTTTAAAAAAAATTGTAGATATTAACAATGCAAGAATATAATTACGAATGGTTTCTATTTTTCCATCTTAAATTTTAAATGTAATTATAATTTTTATGTACTTAAGATCATTTCTTATGTAAGGTTACCAGTTTTTTACGTCGAAATACCTTTATTTTGAAATCATGTTCACATCAATACTTTTTTCTATGAAATCTTTGTTTCTTTGTCACTTATTTTTTGCACTTTACAGCTGGTTTGAAAGAGATCTTCGTATCTATCTTTATGTGGGAAATGTTAAAAATAATAAAATAAATCAACATTAAAAATAATAATAATAAATTAACTTATATACGGTGGGAGTTGAGATAAATCCATATAAATAAAAATTATTTTATAACTCTTTCAAACGAATCTTGGTGTTTATCATTTAAAATAATAAAAAGACAGTAACCAATCACGATCCACAACCGTAGCGGTGGCTCGGGAGGCCTTTTTCTCTCTGGCTAAACTTAGAGCCAAAGTTAGCAATGAATCTTGGAGCTAAAATATGACGTCATTATGTCAGTTAAATGCAACGGAGATAAAATCTTGCGAGCGTAGCTAAATTTGTCTGTCTCAAATAAACTGATGGTCTTTTCGTAGACCCGTTAGGTTTATTTGAACTTGAGTAATAACTCAAACGGCTTCGTGAAAATAAAGTATTTTTTTTTTAATCTTCCGTTAAAGAGCACGGCAAGCTGTCGCTCCTTCTTTTTCTTGGAGCGTCAGAGTACTATTTTGAAGACCGACACGTGTCAATAGATAGTTGGCCAAATCAGCCAGCAAACCTGCGCTGGCAGTGGTGCGCATGGAGTATGTGGTATATTGTAAATTATGGAGGTGTGTTGTGCGGTGGGCCCCGTCACGGTGGCTGGACAGTGTGGCTAGACGGCCAAGTGGGGCCCGGCCCCACCACCCATGGCATATTAAAGTGACCTACCCACCAAGTGTTTGTCCCCTGGTGAGTTTAGTGCAAGTCTAAAACACTTAAACCTACAAATGTCACTGCACTTGACCAGCTTAATGCATGCTTGACACATGCGCTATCGAGCGATTTTCGTTTCTCTCTCACCTACGTGGGCTAGTTTGTGTTTGTCCCCTGGTGAGTTTAGTGCAAGCCTGAATTCTGAATACATCCTGTCGTTGTATATACACCGTTAGATTTTTGCATGCATTTAGGTTTTTGAATTGAAGCAGGGTGGTGGCCTTGATGTAAATAATCCATTTCTGTGTAGTGCCATTCTAATTCAATTGCTGTGAATTCTCCCTCTGAAAAAAGAATTAATGGTGCTGAGAGCATTGCTCTCCATACTAGAACTCGCAAGAGAACCTCAGATTCGTCTAATGGGAAGAAGAGGGCAAGGGGTTCTGGCAATTCCGGTGGGTTCGGTTCTGAGAGAACGGGGGATTGGAATTGAGAAATTGGAATATTTACAGCTCCAACTCTTCATTTCTTTTCAAGTGGTTTTACTGTGTGTGACATGAAAATGTCAAAATTGGTGGAAGTTCAACACTGCGCTGTTCAATTTTTATCTTCGACTGCTGATCAGATTGAGATACGAGAACGAAATCTTCAGGTTATTTTGTTAATTTTTATACAGAAAAGCTTTCGTTCTGGTTTATATCAATACTGATCATCTTCGTTTAAATGTGAAAATTTGGATGATTGATTCTTGTATGTGAAATTTGTGACAAATTGACAGAGCAATACAGAGGCCAGAAAGATGAAAAGCTGGATAGAAACAGTCAAGTACATACTTCGATCGATGGAAGACGGTGAAATTACCATTTCTGCATATGACACAGCATGGATTGCACTTGTTCCAGCTTTAAATGGCTAATAGATAATCAGCTCCAAGATGGGTCATGGGGAGATCCACATATGTTTCTTATTCATGACAGAATTATTAATACGCTAGCTTGCGTACTCGCACTTAAAACCTGGAACACCTTTGTTCTAGGCTTCAATTAAGGTAGAAGCGCCATTTATTATACCCTTTACAGGCTCGAGCTTACTGTAATCAAGCTTTGGGCTTCATGAATTTATCAACAATTTTATTTTAGCTTAGCAAAATTTATAGTCCGGCATGAGCTATTGAAATTTCGATGATTTGTACGTTGGAATGTGCCGTGTTCTTTAAGCTAACCTGTTTGAAGTTGAAGCAGGAAGAGCATTTGATTTCCAGGTTAAAATTCACCTTGCTCGAGTTATCGTGCCAAGCAAACTTCGGTACAAAGGGAAGCAGAGTAGTTTTTGGCACTTATTACAAGGAATGTCCACACAAGGTAAAGCGTTTGGTACCACATATATGTTTTTAGGCAAAAAAATTTATTCAGGATATAAATACGTTTTGCTCCACTCACCACATTTGCTTCAACGCTCCAACCTTTACAGCACTGCACAAAATTTGAACAATTTTTTTGAGCAAAATCTTCATTTCTTCAAAATATAAAGCAATTCATCGAAAATCTTCCCGATTTTTTGTGAAAAGAACAAATTCTTTCTGTTAACATGGAAATATTAAATAAATATTTGGCGCAATTCGAAATTTTCAAACTTTTAAAATTTCACGAAATATTAATGGAATTAGTTTCACGAAATCTAAATGGAATTAGTTTCAAGAACATGTGTTAACGCCATTGAGAGGAATCATTTATCTGCTTTAGGGTCGTGAGAAGTCGAAATTTGCTCTGCAATTCTACACAGCCGATAACACATGCGGCTTTTTGTCCCGAGTACAGGTGATATCCGACTCGTAATTTTTTTTTTCCAAAGCTAAGAAGTGCTTCTCCTTTGTACTTCATTTTAAAGACCTAAAATATTGCTTTCAATTGAACTATGAAGCCATTAATTGCTTACTGATTCAAACAGAAACTACTGCAAGGAGAAAATATCTCACAAAATAATCAAGCGCCAAGAAGCATCGTCATTTGGGAAGAACCCTCTGCCTCCCAGAGCATCAGCATGCATAAACCTCAAGCTAGGTGAATAATTTTTGAAGTATTGATCCTTAAAATAAATGAAGAGTACTGAGAGCTACTAGTTAATCCGATTATCTGAATGCATACAGGTCAAAGACCAATGCAGCTCCGTCGTATGAAGATGACACTCATACACCTGAGTTGTACTCTTTAATGGACACTGTTCATTATCGTGATTCTCATGAGCAGCAACATCAGTTAATTCGAAATCCGAATCGGCTCGAATCAAATTCTGTTGAGCTGACTCCAAGCTTCACTTCATCTCTGGAAGAGCAAAACGAGTTTATGAATCCGAGTTAGTGCAAAGCAACTTCTGTTGAGCAGCCTCAACGTTTCACGTTATTGCTAGAACCACAACACAAGTTTAAGAGCCATCCTCCATTATCCATTACCATTTCCCTGGCCTCGGTAGGTATCGTAGCCATTCGCCGAACCGTCCCCAAAAGAGTCGTCCAAACCGTCAAAAGAGTCGTCTAAACCGTGATCATTGTTGTTAGCGTAGCTTTTTATGACGTCATATTGCCACATGTCAACTCAAATCCAGATACCAAATCCCAATGTTGACATCATCTCCTATCCACCAATCAGCTGTTTACAAAAATAGCTGTTTAACAAAAATAATAAAAAATATTTTGCCAACCCCTAAGTCATACTTTGGAAAACAGGGTTTAATTCTTTAAATCCGCCTCAAAAGACACCAAGTAATACCCAAATTCAATGCAGTTTGAATTCGATCGATTACAATATACCTGCTGAGGCAGGTATAATAATTTGAATATTATGTCAACGCATTACATACATTTATTGGAGATATATTATTCTAATTTTCGTATTTAAGTGGCTATATATATAAAACCCCATCCATGGAAATCTAATCATTTAAAAATTTAAAGAAGTTATCATGATACCATAAGAATAACCTTCAATATAATAAAATGAAAAATTTTCCACAGACACTTATATGATCTTGATAAAGACGATCTTATTCATTATCCACATTTACCAACAACGGTACACCCAACCATAGAATGTAAGAAATGGTCTTTTGTTTCCCCCCGAGCCAAGGAACGACTCCAGTAGTAGAGATAATTTTTCTTTCATTTATAATTTATTTAAATCCCCTTATCAATTTATCTCTAAATTATATTTCCATTATTTAGTACAAATTCGGGAAGTTATTCCTAGATTTACACCGACTACAATTAGTCGATACCAATTGGTACCTCTTAGTGATTAAGGAACTAGTTATTTTTATGGTATTCTGACTAATTCTAAGTACTTGTACTAGAATACAACATGCCTCTACGAGAGTGAACCATGCCTCTACTGTAATGTAGCATACCTCTGCTATGCATTCACACTGCTGTGAATGATTAATGGTTTTTCCTCATTATATTTTTTGTGTTCTTCCCTTCTCAAACTAGACTAGACTTTTTCCTATTTTCCTCTTTTGTTATGTTCATTGTTGATTCAATTACATTCCGTTAAAGACTAAACCAATTCTTCAATTCTTAAATGATTGTTATTATTTATTATAATCTCGTTTTTAATTCTCTTTTTCTGTTTTTACTTTCTTCTTCATATTCTTTTATTTCTATCCTAATGGAATCTCGCTTGTATATGTTTCCATTTCTAAATTAATGATGATAAGCCAACACAATATTGACTTTAACATAACTATTCAAAACTTGTATTTGCAGTCTTCCTAATCTATTTGGATAACGTTTATTCTTATTACATATACACATAAAAAAGAAAGAGATGGGACTTGGGGTATTACAGTATTAGAGTGAAGGACATTCTAGATGAATATTTGTTGGATCTCTTCATGGGTAGTTTAAATAAGATCCTTTAACATGAGGTATAACTATTTGAACCTAAACCATTGGAGAATATTTTTTCAATGGAAAGGAAATTAAAAATTAAAAATATGGCTACTAGAAGGGTTGGTACAATTTATTCTTCAGAAATATCCAATCTTACAAGAGAGATGCACCTCACATATGATTCATAGATTTACAATAACATTACGATTGAATACACAAGATGTTCCCAAAGGCTCTCCATTACCTCTATTATATACCAAGTGTTTTGGAAGAATAACATGTTGGAATATTATAAACCCGCTCACAACTTAGGATAAAATAATTAATCAATTTTGATAAATTTCCTACCCACTAGCCTTGATAGACAACATCCACTTGCACTACAAAGTCAACAATTTCCATCTATACCCATGAATGCTTTAATTCTGATTATGATTTTATCTTGACCACTTTATTGAATCCCAGAATTAGTAATTGCACTTTCCTGAATATTCTTCTTTATTCTTCTTTTATCCAACTTTTCTGTAGATAAGGTAAAGCTAGTTAACTAGGAAACTGGTATCTTTTGTTTCGAACCCATCCTCCATTATTTTCTCTCCATATTCTAGGATTAGCAAGTATTTCCTTTACAGATCATCACTCACTCATGATTTAGCTAATTTGTGAGCTCTTGGTATAATTATGAAACTACTTTATTCACCTCTAGGGGGTTGTCATATTTAGTAAGCTACTTTATGAGCTAGCATGAGTTGGCTCCTAGAAACTCTATTTTCATTTATAAGGATGTATTATCTATGTAATAATATCAATTATTATTCATTTATCATTCGTAATGTGTGTTTATTCTTCTTCTTCTTCTCTCCTTATGCTAATTCCCTGCCATTCTCTGTAAGGTTAATTGTGTGCATAGATCCTTGGCTAGTTTATGAAAATTTTCATGCGACCAAGGCTTTATAATTTCTACATAAAATCCTAAAATACATGTGGGATAAATAATTTTCCATCTCTTTATATAGTGAATGGTAATACGAAAATATTTCTCCATGATCCATGCGGGATAACTCGTTTTACATAAGATTAGAATTATTTATTTATTACAATGCTAGATAAGACATCTTATGACATAATACTAGACATCATTATACATGTAATATCAAAATTACACAATCCAACACTCCCCCTTAATGGCTATTGGGGGAAAAACACATAAATGGAAGAAGATGGAGTTCCATTAGCATCCCCTCTTGATGAAAAATTTCATCACTCCCAATAGACATAAGAATACATGAACTTTTATTCTATCATGGATTTGGTGAAGATATCAGTTGCTTGTTTTTTTGTGGTACAATACTCCAAACAAATAATTCCATATGCAACAAGATATCGAATGTAATGAGTATCCAAGTCAATGTGTTTAGTCTTGGCGTGATACATGGAATTGTACGCAAGATGAATTACACTCTAATTGTCACTCTAATGTGTTTACTAGACAAAGCTATACCACAACATGTTGTGTCCACATTTATTCTTTAGTTGCTTCCTTACATTCCCTATACTTTGATTCACAATATTACAGCGAAAGACTTATCAAATTCTTACTAGACCATGAAATCATACTTGAATTAAGCTAAAATATGTACCCTACAATAGACTTTCTATCTAACGAATCCCATGCCCAATCAGAATCTGTATAACGAAGAAGTGAAACTGCAGACCTGCTAGAATAAAAAACGCCATAATGCACAGTCCCCTGTAAATATCTGAAAATCCTCTTTGTTTCTTTCCAATTACTTTCATGAGGATTTTGTATAAACCTTGAAACCATACTAACTGCAAAAGAGAGATCTTTCCTTTGTGTGTCAAATATATCGAACTTCCCACATGTTGACGATACAAAGTGGCATCAACAAGAGGAGTTTCATGCAATAAATAGTTAACTTTAAACTAGATTGGAATGGTTTAGGTGAAGGCTTGCAACCACTCATATGAGATCGAGCAAGTCAACTTGTCGCATATTTAGGCTTAAGACAACAATGA
>LPNX010824811.1:554316-604897 GCA_001517045.1 Pseudotsuga menziesii | reverse complement strand
AGAAGTACTTGCAAAGGTCCTTTTGAAGTCCGAACAAGTTAACCCTGTCCGATTCACCAGGCTCACTTGATAAAAACCACTAAGTACAACTTAGGTGGTAACAAGTAGCAATGGAGAGTTGTATGGCACCATGAGCTACTTACCCATCACAAGCATATTAGTAGTATACAATCATTAATGCAAAACAATCTATCATGCATAATACATCAACTAAATATAATCAAATGCATAACAAAACAATATCATGCAATGACAATTGAATACTTATCTTTTATTCGTTTCTTGGGTAGAATCCTTCTTGATCCTTCTACTTCATCATCTTATTCATTCATGACATCATCATTTCTTATCCAAATGATAAGATGGATAAGAGGTTCTTCAAGAATTGAGTTCTTCACATTACTCATTGCTTGAGGGATCTTCTTTGAATGGTGAGAGCTTGATCTTCAATTGCTCCCACCTTCTTCCTCTCTTCTTATGAGTCGAGATTCTTCTTCTTCCCAGAGTCTATTGAAAGTAATTACTTCCTTCTGGCACACATTCCTTGAATGAATGAATTCTATGATCCTGGGAGACCATTCAAGGTGGCTACCACAACTTCTGCATTCTCCAATTCTTCTTCTACAGCTTCAAGATATTCTGCATTCTGGATCTTCACATTCTTCAACTGTTTTCTCAAATCCATCTTCTGATTAATGTTCTTATCTTCAAATATATTGATCAAGGAATAAAAAATATTTGGTTTCTTTAGGGAAGACACTTGTGGTACAATTTGATCCGTGATTGAATCAACAATGATCTTCTTGGCCTTGATCAAATTCTTCTTGTGTAAGGCTTTGAGCCTCATCTCCTTTTGGAACTGAAACCTCTCTACTCATGAAGGTGTCGAATTCATTTTCTTCAGAGAGATCAAATCCTTCCATGCTTGGAAGTTGTCAACTTCACCAAGCTTATCATAAAGCTGATGTGATATATCACTTTGAAATGAGAACCCCAAATGCAAATAACAAAGGATTAGATCTTACCGATTTGAGGTGTCTGTCCTGGTTCCCGAATTGGCTGATCTAGGGTTTGCCACAGAAAACCTAATTTTCAAAACTTGGAATATTTCAGATCTGATTGGATAGAAATATAAATCTCTTGAAATGGATCTGTCCAAAGTACTCCTTTTATGAAAACAGTGGAGGGAAGCTCCCGGAACAGGAAGCCCTAGCTTTCCAATTTCTTCTACAAAAATTCCTGTCACCGTTTCTGTGATATATCCTCAATTAATGCTCCTATATGTCTAAAATTTTTGAATGAGGTAACCTCACATGTCTCTGATCTATGACCACAGGTTTCATCAGAATTGGTTTCACCAATTGGGATTTATGATCATTTTCCCAAGGTGCCTTGTTACAAGACTGTTCCGAACAACAAAGTTGTATGGATTTCCACGTGTCACTGTTTCATATTCTAAGTCTTTAGTTTGGACCAAGAGAATTAAATTCCGTTCCCTTTCCAGAACATCTTCATGAATTCCATTTCGACCTCTGTAGCCCAAGATATTGCAATTCTCCCTAGGTGTCCTGTTTAGGGATGAATTTTGGAAGAGGTTGGAACCCTAACTTGGAGGGATCATATATCCAAGAATATAGAGAATCGGAGGCTGAATTTTGGACACCATGTACATAAGTATTTTATCTTCGGTCTCTGCAATTTTCATCTCCTGAAACTTTTCCAATGTTAGGATATAGCGAATGTACCAAAACTTAGCAGTTTTAGTATTTAGGGTTTTTCTAGCTCGGGGTCAAACTAGGGTTTGACTTTTCCCGGAGTTTCACCCAACCAAAAATATTGATCCAGGTCTCTAAAATTAGATTTTAATGAGGAGAGAAATACTATTCTGGGCTCACTCAAAAATTCTTCTTCTGCAAGAAGCCCTAATTTCCCGCACCGAAAACTGAAAATGCTCGGAATCGAATTCCGCTTCGACAGAAAGATACGCCCTTCAATGGAGAGTCATCCTAGCCTTCTTTTGCTGATCGATTGTGAAGAGAGAACCAAAAATTAAGAAGCCCTAGATTTTGTAGCTGCATAATTCCTTCTTTCAGGGTGGCTCTGATACCATGTTGAATTTTTCATATGCTTAGCTAAGACATCAGTATTTGATTACATTTTCATAACAAAAACATATAAACAGGATCACTGAAAGATAGACAAGCACAAATTTAAATTTTTTTATTATTTTGGTATTTTAAATTTAAATTTTTTTATTATTTTGGTATTTTAAATTTTGAAATTTATAGTTAATCAATTTTGGAAAAACCTATTGCTAATTAAGTCAATAGGTTTTAATATGTTATATTTTGGGCTTCATTGAGTTAACAAATGTATAACTAGAATTCATTTCATGATTACAAGTTGAGTGGTTGGCATAATTATATGTTATATCTTGTGTTTAGAAAAGTTTTATCTTTAAAAATATTTTATTTCTCTAAACAAATTAATAAACCCAAAGTTAAGAAATTAATTTAAACTTACTAATAAAAATAAAATTAACATTTAAACTTTAAAAATTATAATATTTAATCTAAAAAAATAAAATAAAATGAATTATCATTATGTATATATTTTATATAAATTTTATATTTTGAAATTTATTATCATCTAGCTATTCTAAAAACACCTTAAAAAAAAAATACTAATAAAGTAATTATTTTTAATATTAAAAACATATTAAACATATAAATTTTGTTGTGATAAATCTCAAGATTCGTTTCCCATGCTAATTTTTAAAACCATTCAAACTCTTGATTTATCTTTTCATATTGATTATATAAGAAAGTTGATTTTTAAAACCATTCAAACTCTTGTTTTCCCTTCCTGTGCAATATTATAAGTTTTTTTCTTCAACCAATCAATTATGTTCCTCATAATTCCTTTGTAATATTATAAGTTTCTTTTTTCAATTAATCAATTATGTTTCTCATAATTCTATGTCATTTCATAATTCCATTGTATATTATAAGTGTTCAATTAATCAATCATGTCTTTCATAACTCTATGTCATTTTATTGCATGCTTTTGTTTTATATATATATATAAATATAAATTTTATATATTTTAATATTATAATAATTTTAATGTAAAAATATTAAAAACAATCACATTCAATTTAATACTCTATGTCATTTTATTGCATGCTTTTGGTTTATATAAATAAAAATATTAAAAACAATCACATTCAATTTAATAAAGCAATGAATTCCATCTTATCAGTAATAATTTCTTCTACAACATCATAATATGTATTTTGAAATTAATTTGTACTATATTATTATTGTTTAGGTAATTTCATAATCCAATTTAATAAAGCAGTGGATTCCATCTTATCAGTCATAGTCTCTTCTAAAACATCATAATATGTATTTTGAAATTAATTTGTACTATATGTTTAAGTAATTTCATATTCCATTATCTTGATATTAAAATAAATAAACTTTATCAATTTTTATATATATATTTTTTCAATTAATTTCCTGAATTGTTTTTTAATATTATATGATTAAACTCAGTACACCTTATGGCTATTTATTTATTTTTTATATATTTCAAATATATTATTCACTTTACTAAAATAATAAATTTCTCAATAAAACTTTTGATACTTTTCAAAATTACAATTTAAAATATAATAACTATTATTGAAAAATGTGTAGGTATTTATCGGTTACAATTATGTAGAGTCTACAATTTGTACTTTGTACTTTGTTATTGTTTAAGTAATTTCACATTCCACTATCTTGGAGTTGAAATAAATACATCTCCTTTTTTCTTGTTTTGTTTTATTAATTAATTTTTAAATCATATTTAATATAGTATTATATTAAAATTAGTACACTTTATTATTTATTTATTTATTTTATATAAATTTTAAATATATTACTTCATTAAAATAATAAAAGTTTCATTAAATTTTTTTATTTACAATTTAAAATAGAATAATGATAATTAAAAAAAAATGTATGCAGAATTACAATTTTGACTGCTCTAAAATTTGAAGAATTAAAATTTACAATATTAAAGAGCTACATTAACATTTGTGTATGCACGTGTCTCTAAAAAATTACAATTTACAATATTAAAGAGCTATATTAACATTTGTGTATGCATGTGTGTTTAAATATTATATTTATTTTTTTAGAAATATTAAAAAATTATTTTTTTTCTTTCTCATTTTGTTAAAATTTATATCTTTTACTTATCTCCCTATATGTATGATTATATAATAATTATCTCCCTATGTGTATAATTATATAATTTTGTTAATTTTGTTTTTTTTATTATAATTATTTTGATTTTATATATTATATTAATTATTTTAATATTATTTAATTTATTGAAAATTATTGCTAGTTCATTTTCATCCCATACAAACTATATATATAAATTTTTTAATAATTTTTATATTTACAATTTAAATAATTATAATTAAAAAATGTTATTTACAAAGTATAAGTAGATTCTTACTAGTGTTTAAAGTTAAAGACTTGTGTGTTTAAAGTTAAAGACTTGTGTGGTACCAATTGAAATCTTGTATTACAATTTACAATAGGAAATGGCTACATCACCTTTTATGCATGCATGAGTGTGCTTAAATATCATATTTATGTTTTCTTACCATTTAAAATAATGTTTTTCTTTTCTATATCAATTTTATAAAAATTTTATTTTTTACTTATCCCCCTTTCTATATAATTTTATAATTTTGTTAATTTATGTTTTTTTATATTATAATTATTTTTATTTTACATATTGTATTAACTATTTTAATGTTATTTAATTTATTGAAAATGATTGGAGTTTATTAAATTAATAATGTTCATTCCATGCCAACACTAATTTTATTTGGTTGAACTTTTTAATAGTTTTTATAATTACAATTTAAATAATCATAATTGAAGGAAATGTTGTTTGTACAACATCATGAGTCATTCTTCGAGACTTGTGTTGTATCAAGTTAAGGACTTGTGTGATATAAGTTATTACATTGTGTTGTATCAAGTCCTATCTATATCTATGTCCTCATGTATTGAGGTGGGATACATGTATTGTGATCTTGTGTTGTATCAAGACCAGTCTTGTGTTGTATCAAGAATGTGGACTTGTGTTGTATCAAGTCAATGATTCTCAAAGATGGTACCCTATGAGAATGAATGTCCAATTATGGAGATGGACTTGTGTAACATATCAAGTCATGTGGTTTTACTATGTGATATATCGCTAGTCATGGTCATTGAGTGTTATAAGTCTCCTTTAGGGATTAGCTATCCCTAGAGTGAATTACTTTAGAATATGAGTATATGGCATGGGGTAATATATATTATCATTAGTATGTACGAAATAATTCTTCTGTGTACATGATATGATAAGATGGATAAATAATACACATATCAATGATGCATTAATTATTTAATGATAATGAGATAAAGCAGAGAGAAAGATAATTCAAATTTCCCATGCAAATTTTTGAGTAAACTCAAGTTATAAATCTTCAGTAAAATATGAATCCCTCAATCAAAGAATCACTTGAAATTTTAATGAATGTAATTAGTTAAGTAAAGAAGAGATTAATGTTCATCAATTGACATGCATCAATTAACTAAAGAGATCCATGCAAAAGTTAATATTAGAAATTGTGCATGGATGACACTAAGAGTGAAATGCTAATGACTGTCAGGTTATCATGTTACCTAAGTGATCGACAACCAGTTGAGGATTGGGTTCAAGTCACTTCACTTTCATTTCAAGTCAGTTCAATTTCAGTTCAAGTCACTTAACATTCAGTTCAAGTTAACATTAAGTTCAATTTAGTTAACATTTAGTTCAAGTAAGTTAACATTTAGTTCAAGTCAGTTATCATTCAGTTCAAGTAAGTTAACATTTAGTTCAAGTCAATTACCATTTAGTTCAAGTAAGTTAAAGTCAGTTAGCATTTAGTTCAAGTAAGTTAACATTCAGTTCAATATATTTAAAACATCCAATTCAAGTCAGTTAACATTTAGTTCAAGTAAGTTAACATCCAGTTGAATTAAGTTAACATTCAGTTCAAGTTAGTTAACACTGAATTTAAGTAAGTTAACATTCTGTTGAAATTAGTTAACATTCAATTCAAGTCATTTCCCTTTCAGTTCAAGACAATGAACATTAAGTTAAAGCTAATTGGGGAAAGGAAGGGCGCTAATGTTTGCAGAAAGGGAGTTCTACTTAAATCCTCCTTCTGAATGCACTATGTGGTGTTCTCAGTGTGATTACTGAGCCTCCTATGTGCTACCTTCTGCATGCTAGGATTTTTGGATTGTTATTAATATGCTAGGCACATGGAAAGTTCAATATAGTTGCATACAATTGTTTTTGCAAGGTTGCATTGGATCTCTCTTCTCTACTGCTGAGGTGATATCTCTTATTGAGAAATATTCTTATGTGCTGTAAACCATTCTCTGCAAATCTATCTATCATACTCAATGAATTGTTAGGTTTTTCATACTCCTTCTTTGAAGGTTTTTCCTAGGGTATATCTAGTCTCTCATGGATGATTTATGGAGATGCTTTATGTGGCTCATATATTTATGATATTGATATGTGGATGATATATCTGTGTGCCTGATTTATGAAATACATATATGCTGAAATTAATCGATAAAAGTTTTAAAGTTCAAACTTCTTCGATTTTTCTCAAAACATCAACAAAAAAAAAGTGTTTATGTTTAAATGAGATTCATAATAATTACAACTTTCAATATAATGCCAAGTTAAATTAATATCACTACAATGTGACTCTAAAATTTGAATCATGATCCTTAATACAATGTTAAGTCGTTAGATTACAATTTGTGTGATATAAGTGTTTAGATATTTATACTTAGTTTTTATTACCGCTATTTATAGTGTTGTTTTTATTTATTTTTCTTAATCATTTCTATATATATATATTTTTTATAAGTTTTATTTTGTTTTTTATTTATTTATATTTATTTTTTAATATATTAATTGTTTACATATATTTTTATTTTGATAATTTGTTTCAGTGGTTTTGATTTTATTTACTATATTAACTATTTCCATATTTTTTTGAATTTATCTATTTATTTATGTTATATTCCTAGCCTATATGATTTTATTGTTTCATTTAAATTCATATATACTCAATTATATATCATACTTTTGGACTTATATCAATTTTTAATGTTTTTAAACCCCATTAGACTTATGTCAAATGCTCAATTAGCTCTAACCATGAAAGCTTATGTCAAATCAATCCATTTAATCATGTGTCAAATGCTAATTTTAACCTACATTACTAGATTTCTCATCATTAGTTGTATATGCCCCACTTTGTGCTATAATTATTCATCCTATATTGTTATTATTATCATATTTTATATTATATTTCTAGCTTTTGTAAAATTTAAAATTGAATTGACATAGGTTGTTAAATATTTTTTTTCTTTTTACATGTATACATTATATGACAACATCTTTTCCATATTGATATGTAGAGTTTTCATTGTTTTGTTTTAATTAATAGATTTATTTGGGTGCAAGGGTGATGTTAGGGTGATGTTAGTTGAGTGTATTTACATATATAGCAATTCTAAAGTTGGAAACCACTCTTCCTTCCATGAGACCCCCTGCCTAACCCTCCACTGAAGGATACGAGAATGTGCCAACTATTTAGATTAATTATTTTTATGTTTCCTTGTATCTTCTGGAGTTGGTGTTGGAGGAACAAGACCAACATCTCCACTTTCTGGGTTGATTAGTTTGATGATTTGGGTAAATATTAAAAACTCATTCCTCAATTGGTGGATATTCATGATGTTTTTTGGAACTCTATGTGGTAAAACATTTCCTATATACGTCAATGTTAGGACCCATATTTAGAGACATTATATTTCTATTATTATATTAGTGTTGTCATTATTGGCCATCTAGGTACCTTAATGTTAGATTATAGGGATTTCACTTATATATACCAAGGAGAAGTAATCTTAGCAATCATCACATAGTATGCATATGTTGTATTGTAAAATGAGGTTTCCCCCTCAAAGAGGGTTCTCATTCCTTCTTTATATTCCATTATCAAGATGTGGAGTTACCACTTCTTTCTATTTATATGATAAATTTGGTGTATTTGGTGCATAACATTTGGTATCAGAGAATATGGTCCTTGCGTTAACTCATTCAAAATGAGTCATCTTTCTATTTTTTGTATAATTTTTTATGTAAAGTTTCAAACAACATATTTTTTAGGATCTTGAGGAGACAGTGTGAAGCACACATGGAAAACAATTAGATTCTAGTTCACTATGTTAGGGTTTTCCAATAGTCCAAACTTTGTCCTTAAACAATTGTTCCAAGAAAAAATGTTATATTCGATGCTTATGAGATACATAAAAAGTGATAATGGTTACATCCAGAAAAAAAATATTGTAGTAATTTTGGTGAAAATTTAATAATCAAATCTAAAAACTTATGTATTCATATGGATATGTGTGTCCTAATATGGATATGTGTGTCCTAAAAATTTCCCCTTTCATGTCTTTTCCCCCATACTTTTTACTTTTTACTTTTTACTTGTGAGTATCCATATTAGGACACACATATCATGATACTACAAATCAATATTTCATTTTCAAATAATATTTGATTTTAGAGATACATTAGGATAAATGCCAACGAGCATTAAGAAAACCCCAAGTCTGGGTTTTAAAATGTATGTTAACTTGAAATAAACATTTTTCTTATGAAATATGTATTTTGGGTGATTGAAAATGTGGGATAGAGAGAAAAAAATAGATAATTATAAGTATATATTATTTTATAGCTCATGTGGAAAAAGGTACCAAAAAAATATGTACACATTAAACCTATTGGTAACTTATCATTAACACTCAGAGATAGTCAAGAAATGGAATTTAGGGATTCCAAAGTTCAAGGGAAAATAGCAAGCATGCAAGAGACATTGGTAAAACACGTTGACATAATATATGAGTGAGTACACAACTAGTTTCAAGAGTTTAGAAAGGATCACAATGAAAATATCAAAGACATGAAAGGGGAAATTTTCAGTGATCTAAAAATATTGGTGAATTTCAAGAAAAGAGGTCTAGTTACATAGTACAATAAACTCGTTCACAAGTTTTTTCTTTATCATGTCACCCAAAATACTCATTTTTGTTTTTGTTTTTAAGGTATATATTTATGCACTCATTCCACACATATAATTCAAACCTCTAGACCTCAGATCTAACAACTATAGGAAGGTTAAACTCTTACAAACCTTTTTATAAACAATAGAATGAACAATGTATACATTATATCGTAGATTGAATAACGTACATGCCAATCATTTTATGGAATATTAAACTTTCCTATGTCGCATTGCTAACATAATTAGTATTGATCAATGTGTAATTTCCAAGTTTCCTCATGACACCTTTCAAAATAGTAGAGTGTTTCGAGGTCAATTGACTACTCGGAGTCCCTCATTGTTAGTCGTAATAATTTTGGCTCTTGATAGGAATAGGATATTAATTAGTTTATATATATATATATATATATATATATATGTTGTAGAGAGAAATACTTAAGGATTGAAAGTCAAACCTAGGTATAGTGGTGACAGTTCCAAGTTCCATGGAATGGTTGCATTAGTTATTTAAGACACTCTAGTTGTCATTCAATTTGATGGTTGTTGGAGAAAATCAATGGAATTCATGCAAGATGTACAATGAAGTATTGAAGGCTTAGTACCTCCTTAGCCTCGTTTTATCCACATCTATGACAAAGGATTTATGGAGAAGACTTTTTTTTTGTTTACAAATATATTGGTAGATACGATTATTCTAATGCAGGTTTTGCATGTAAAGCAATATAAGCTTAAGCATGGGAACATATCACCTCTTGTTCCCTAAGGAAAGTTCATTTTTGTGTTAAGGTGAACAACATGTACATTAAGAGCCTACTGACCAGACCCAAGTTTGTATAAGACCTTGGAATGTTGATCCATATCCAACTAAGAAAATTTAATTTAGACAATGATTACCGTAAGCCTCATGTGCATAAAAGTGTTTATGTGCATGTAATCGTTCCACCTTGTTGTACGAGCTGAGAAAGGAAAGGGCCCGGTATTTTGTTTGGGAAGTAACATCAGTAAAAGTTGTATTAAATAACCCTCCATTTCCATTTCTCTCTTTGTGGGATGAGACTTTACTTCTTGGAGCTAGCTAGGAGCTCAATCTTTATCTCCAATATAATTTAATCATAGAAGGGTTGAAACCTGACTGCGAGTGGAAGGTTTGCTGTAAATTGGATGACGATATACCTCGAGAAGAATTTGATGCTGTAAAAAAGTTTGGGAATTGGTCAAAGCTCCTTGAACTAGAAAGTTAATAGAATTCATATGGACTTTAGTTAAATGCTTCCCATATCAGAGTTATCTTTGTTTTTAAACTATTCTAGATTTAAATTACTTAAGAAATCCTTCTTTATATTTTGCACAAATATTTTGCGTGCAAGGAATCTTGGGTTAAACGATGGATGCAAGAAGGGTAAGATCACTTCCTATCAGTGGCCATTATGATTTCACCTGAATGAAAGGCTAGTACACTAAAAATTCTTTCTTGGTATGTAAACCTTCAAGGTGATGAAGGAATTCAGGGTTTAACCCAAAAGGGTACCCATTAAATAGGAAATATTTGAATTAAATAACAATGTTTAATGAAAAACACAAATACAAAACTCTATGTTAATATGGTTGGAAGGAAATTTATTCCTCGAATAAATTCCTCATACTGAACCCTAGGATTTAGATATGAATTTGTAAATTCTTTTATAGTTAAGGATTCTTTGTTGTAATTATAATGTTTGAATTCAAGAATGCATATGCTATTAGACTTGGTTCATTCTAAATAATAACTATGTATTATGTCTTTTTGTTTCATTTGGCACCGTGATATTACTATGAAAAAGTGTCTATTTTCTATTGAAAATCAATTAACAGAATATAGTAATTCCATAGCCATTATTTGTATTTCAAGATACTATAATTTTTATTTTTTTTGAACAATATCCTTTTCTAAGAAAAACCACCCTAGGTTACATGCCATTTAGATTTTGTAAATTCTTAGGTAATCCTTGCAAGATTTACATATGGGTTAACCCAAATATTTAGTAGATGTTTTCTTTTGCTGGGAAGTCCCTAGGGTTTCTGCTACTTCATCTCCAAAATCCTTTCTATAACATACACAAATGTCCTTTTGGAGGACTCATAGAAATCTGAATATTTTCTATAAAATATATATGAACATCTAATGTAAAAGAATATTAAATAATGAGAATATTCTTTCAACACATTACATAAATAATCATGAACGTTACCAGAAATACGCTATTCTCATTTCTGTATTTAACTGGCTATACATATAAAACCCTATGGTTGGAAAAGTAATCATATGATAATTTAAACAAGTTATCGAGATACCACAATAAAAAATATCAATAGAATGAAAGGAACGGTATTCCAGAGACACTTATCTGATAATTATTCCTTATCCACATTTACCAACAATGGTCCACCCAACCGTAGAATGCAAGAAATAGTCTTCTGTTTCTTGTCGATTCATCCCTAATCCAGGGAAAGATTCTACTAGGAGAGAGAGAGAGAAATTTTCTTTCATTTAAAATTTCCTTAAACCACCTTATCCATTTATCCCCCAATTATATTTCTATTCTTTGGTTCGGATTTAGGAAGTTATTCCTATTTATACACTGGATACAATTACTTGATACCAACATGCACCTCTTAATGCTCAAGGCATTGGATATTTTTACAATATTCTAGACTACCTATCAGTACTTTGTACTCGAGTGCAGCGTAACTTTACTACAATCCAACATACCTTATTGGCACATTTATACTACTGTGAAATACTAATGTTGTTTCTTTAGTATATTTTTCATGTTCTTCCTTTCCTGAACTAGATTGGACTTTTTCCTATTTTCCTCTTTTGTTATGTTCATTCTTGATTCAGTTACATTTAGTTAGGGATTGAACCAATTCTTTGATTCTTAAATGATTGTTATTATTTATTATTACCTTCTTTTTAATTCTCCTTTTTTCACTTTCTTCTTTAGATTATTTTCTTTCTCTCCTAATGAAATATCGCTTGTATATGTTTCCATTGTTGAATTAATGAGTATAAAATAACACAATATCAACTTTAACATTACTATTAAAAACTTGCATTTCCAGTCATCCCAAACTATTTGGATAACATTTATCCTTATTACATATATAGATAAAAAGAAAGAGATGGGAACTTGGGGTATCACATTCCCCCTCCCCTTAAAACAAGTCATCCTTGGTGTTGATTTCTATAGTTGGAATAGGTGGGGATATGCCTCTTTCATTGTATCCTCTAGTTCCCAGTTTGCTTCTTCAGGTTCAAAATTTCTTGATTGCACTTTCACCTGTACAATGTTTCTATTTCTTAGTTGGGTCTCCATCTTGTCCAAAATTCGTACATGATCAGACTGAAAGTACCCTTATGGTTCCACTTGAACAAAATTACAATCAATTACATGTTTAGGATAATGTACATATATTTTAAGTAGAGAAACATAATACATTGTGAATTTTAGTAAAATTTGGGAGTGCTAATGATATTCTACAAGCCCAACACAGGACAATTTTTGAGAGGGTCCACAAAACCTAGGAGCTAAGTTTGCACCGTTACCCAATTTGAGAGAACTCCTTTTTGGTATAACTTCAAATATACATGGTCTCCAATTTGAAACTCTATAGGAGTCCTTTTTAGATTTGCATAACTCTTTTTCTAGTTCTGTGCTTCCCTCAAATTCTGTCTTACTGCAGTTACTATATCTTCCATTTTCTTCAACATTTGTGGTCCAAGCATAATTCTATTTGTAGGATCATTCCAACTAATAGGTGTAGCACATTTGCAACCATACAAAATTTTAAATGGGCTCATTTTCAGCTGAATATTGATAGTTGTTCTATGCAAACTCTACTAGGTGCAAATATTCTTACCATTTTTTTGGCTTATTCATTACATACACGCGAAGCATGTATTCAACAACCTGTTTTATTTTTTTCTATATGTCCATTTGTTTGAAGATGATAAGACATGATAAAATTTAATTTTGTACCTAGACCAACAAATAATCCCTTCCAAAAGTTTGAAGTAAATTTAGCATCCCTATCTACTATAATTGTTTTAGGTATCCCATGAAGTTAGAAGAATTCTTCCTTAAACATTTCCTCTACATTAATGGCCTTAAATGTTTACTTTATTGGGATAAAGTGAGCTAATTTGCTCAAATTTGCCATCACTACCACTATTGCATCATGTTGTTTCTCACTCTTGGGAAAACCTGTTATGAATTACATAGAAATGGTTTCCCATTTCCATTATGGAATGGGTAGTGGTTGTAGCAAACCGATAGGGTGTTGATATCCTTCTTTAACCTACTGGCATTCTATACATCTTGCTAAATATTCAACAATTTCATTTCTCATTTCAGGGCAATAATAAATATTTTTCATTGTTGTTACCATCTTCTGGTATCGAGGATGGATGGAATAATGTTTCTTGTGCATTTCATCCAGAATAAAAGTATTTAAATTTGTTTCATTGAGTATGTAATATCTATTTTTGAACGTCAGGAATCCTTCATGATTAATGCTGAAATTTTTAGTTTGTTATTCATTCGACTTAGATCAAATTTTTGCCACAGTTTCATAGTATAAGTTATCATTTTGGAGGGCTTATTTTATCCTTTCCATCAAATCATATTGTTGTTTGAAAATAGTAACAACACGTATAGAATAAATCTTTTTTCTTAAGGAATCTCCCACCTTATTTTCCGCCCTTTAATATGCTTTATCTCAAAACCATAATCACTTAAAAATGATAACCATCTAGCATGTCTAGCATTAAGATTTGGTTGTTCAATCAAGTACTTCAACCCTACATTGTCCATGAGTACAATACATTTCCTGCCTATTAAAAAGTGATGCCACATCTTTAAGGCAAGAATGATTCCTTTTAATTCTAAGTTATGGGTGGCATAATTTATCTCATGAGGTTTTAGCTTTCTAGACTCATATATTATTCCATGACCTTCTTGTAATAGTACACCCCCTACCCCTTCCTTACAAGCATATGTACATACTACAAAATCCTTGTGAGGATCAACAATTTTTAAAACTAGAGCTATGGTTAATGCACATTTAAGCCTTGGAAAACTTTACTTGCAACCTTGAGTCCATCTAGATTTTATTCTTTTCCTTTGTAAGGATGTTATGGGGTGGGTTAGTTGGGAAAAACCTTCAATTCACCTTCTATAATAATTCCACTAAACCCATGAATGATCTAACATTCGATTTATCCTTGGGAATTGTTCACTCATTTATTTCTTTGATGTTATCAAGATCTACTGATATTACTTTATATGATATAACGTGACCCAAATATTCCACTTTATCTTAAAATAATTCACATTTACTGCGTTTTTCATAAAGTTTGTTCTCTCTTAAGGTTTTTAAAACTAATCTCAAATGATGTTCATTTTCCTCTTCATCCTTTGAGTAAATCAATATATCGTAAATGAATATTAACACAATTTTATCTAGAAATTTGTTGCACACACTATCCATTAAACACATAAATTATGTTGGTGCAATGGTTCGGCTGAATCGTATCACTACAAATTCATAGTGTCCATATTGTGTGCATAAATATGTCTTATCGATGTCTTCAACTTTAATCCTTATCTGATGATAACATGATCTTAGATATATCTTATAAAACACTTTGCCTCCATGAACTTGATCAAACAAGTCATCAATTTGAGGTAATGGATACTTGTTTTTTATATTCATTTTGTTAATCTATTTATAATCAATGCATAGCCTGAGGGTACCATCTTTATTTTAAAAAAATATAACTGGTGCCCCCAAGGGTGATACACTAGGTATGAAGTAATTTTTGTTTAAAATATCTTGGAGCTGCATTTTTAGTTTCGTTAACTCAGGTATAATCATTATATAAGGTTGTTTTGAAAGAGGGGTAGATCATGGTATTAGTTTGATTAGAAAATATATATCCCGTTTTGGCGAAAACCCAAGAAGTTCCTCTAGAAATACATCCATGAAATCTCTAAGTAATTCTAAATATTCCAAGGACTTCTTTGATTCATTTAAGGAATTAAAAACATGGAAAACATATAACTTACAACCCTTCCTAGCACTCTTATTTAGCTGAACTGTAGAGATTTGTTGTACTAGAACCTTTCTTGGAATACCAAAAATATTGTTACAATTTCATTTATCCTCCATACAAGTAAAAGTTATGCCTAGAAACAAGTTCATATCACCTAATGTTGTTCCAACCAGTCCAAACCAATTGAAGTGTCATATGATCCTCATAGGAGTACATTTAGATTTCTTTTCCCCTCCATTTCATTCATTTTAAAGATTAAATTTTCCTATATCTTCATCACTTTATGGTTTTTCCCAGTGGATAATTGAACCAACCAAGAATTTTTATGTGTAACATTAACTAATTTACATTTCTTAGTTGCATTAGGAGACACATAACTTAAACTATACCATGGATCAATTAATATAGATATGTGATAGTTTTAAACTTTACCTTCTTCCTCAACCATAGATTGTTGGTGATCAACTTGGTGATTATCGAGTGCAACACTATTTCATGGCATCTTGTCTATATTATCAACCAATGCACCCTCTTGAGTATCATATAGTGCTCTAGTATTCCATACCTTATGTAGAAAATCCCTGAAATAATGTGGTCCATTACATCGCCAACACTTAATTCCACCCTGATTTTTTTCTACCATTTTCTTCATTGACTGGTCTATTGGTTTTGTTCTGCTTGCTCCGGTTAAGTTTCCAGGATGGTTAGGCTTGTAGTTGTTCTATAAAATGAGAATTTTTTGATTTGTAGGCATTCTAAATTTGTTTCCTTGATATCCTCTTTCCCGATTTCTATTGTGAGGTGTATTCTATCCCATTTTTCTCTATTGACTTTTATATTTAATTTTATCTCTCTGCATTCTAGGATATTCTAATTGTTGCTTCATTTGATTACAGCAACATTCAACTTTCCTTATGGCTTCCACTAGAATTCTTGGCTCCATAAGTTCAATTTATCTTTGTAGACTGGGGGGTAGGAAAATTAAGAACCTATGAATCATTCTATTCCAACTTATAATATAGGTCACATAGCATAGCATTTCCATGCACTTGTTCACAAATCCTTCCATTTTCTTTTGTCCTAGTTTTAGCTCAAAAAATGTTTTTTCTTTTTGGTCATAAAACTGTTAAACATGTATTTCTTTTTAAAATATTTCTTGAACTCTTTCCATTTAACTCCTTTATCTTTAATATTATTGATTTCCTTCAAGTATTTCCACCATATAGCTAATTTTCCCATCAAGTTATAAATAGCCATTTTTACCTTTAAATTGTTGGAATAATTACACAATGGGAAATAGTTCTTCATTTCTAACAACCAAGTTCCATCCTCATGTCCAGACTTTATTTCACCATCAAATGTAGGGTGTTTAATATTTTTAAATTCTCCTTGGATATCATCCATATTTTTTTGTTTCTTATAAGTTGGAGTTTTATCCCCTTCTAAATCTTCAATGCTCTCATCCCTTCTTTTATCCACTTCTTCCATGCTTTAGGTATTGTCAAATATTTCTTTGTTTGTATTTTATCCGTTAGTATGGTTGGAGGTTTGTCTAGGGGAATTTCTCCTTCTTCTATCAGATATATATTGTAGCAACAGAGAATTTAGTTGTTGCTGATCTTCCTGCATTTTTATTAGTCGTTTGTTATTTGTCCTATAGCTTTGTAGCACAACTTTGAAAATTCTACCTGTTTTGAACATATCAGAATTATTTTTGTTGAGATATGTCAAAAATTATTTGTTTTCACCCTCTACCTCCATTTTGACATGTTTTGGAATCTCTTCCATAAGCCTTATTTATCTATTTTGATTATGTGGAATTCTAACTGGATGATTTCGTTCGTTTTTATCCCTCAATGCTTTCCATTTTATTTCAAGTTCTTCAGGATTTATCACAGTGCTAAGTGCCAATGAGTACAATTGTAGAATAACCAACTACTGATCATCAAAATTATTTGGAAAATGAGGTTGTATAGGACTAGGAAAGGTCGTCTCTTGTTTTGATTTCTCCTAGACATACAATATGTAATCAAATTTTCTCAATTTTATCATCAAACTAAGGTCTAGGTGTTTCAAACTTGTTTTGATACCATATTGTCATGTCACCCAAAATACTCATTTTTTTAAGGTATATTTACCCACTCATTCCAAGCATCTAATTCATACCTCTATACCTCAATTCCAACCACTATAGGCATGCTAAACTCTTACACAACTTGTTACAAACCATATAATGAATAATGTATACATTATACCATATATTGAATAATATACATATCAATAATTTTATGGAATATTAAACCTTCCAATGTCGTGTTGCTAACATAATTAGTATTTTTCAATGAGTAATTTCCAACTTTCCCCATGACACTTTAAAAAATATTAGAGGTTTTCGAGGTCACTTGAATATTGGAAGTCCCTTATTATCAATTGTAATACTTTTATATCTTAATAGGAATGGTCACTTACTTAGTTCATTAACTAACACATATGTCGTATTTATTATGTATAGGTCATGGGGAGAAAAACTGAAGTATTGAAATTCAAACCTGGTTACAGTGGTGACAATTCCAAGTTCCATGGGATGGATGCATTAGTTCTTTAAGTTAGTCTAGTTGTTATTCAGTTTAATGCTGGTTGGATAAAATCAATGGCCTTCATGCAAGATGTAAAATAAAGTATTGAAGGCTCGATACTGCCTCAACCATGTTGTATCCACATCTATGACAGATAATTTATGGATAAGAATTTGATTTTGTTTCCAAATATATTGGTAGTACGATTATTCTAATGCATGTTTTGCATGTAAAGTCGTATAAGCGCAAGCACGGGGAACATATAATCTCTTGTTTCCTAGGGAAAGTTCCCTTTTGTGTTAAGGTGAACACCATTTACCTCAATAACCTACTGACCAAAACAAAGGTTGTATAAGACCTTGGAACGTTGATCCATCTCCAGCTAAGAACAATTAATTTAAACAATGATTACCGTAAGACTCGGGTGGATAAAAGTGTTTATGTGCATGTAATGATTCCACATATATGTATGAGTTGAGAAAGGTAAAGGTTCAATACTTTGGTTGGAAAGTAATGCTAGTAAAAATGGTATTTGAGAACCCTCCATTTACATTTATCAGTTGTGGAAGAAGCCTCTTCTTCTCATACTAGCTCCTTAGGAGCTCAATCTTTAGATCTAATAGAATTTAATCATAGAAGGGTTAAAACCCTACCATGAGTGGAAGATTTGCTGTAAGTTTTATGAGGAGCTACGCTAGGAAGAATTCAACATTGTAGGAAATTCTAGGAATTGGTCATATACCCTTGAACTAATAAGTTAACAACCTTCATCTGGACTTGGAGTAAATGCTTCCCATATCAGAGTTATCTTTTTTTTTTAAACTACTCTACATTGAAATTCCTTAACCAATCCTTCTATATATTTTGCACAGATATTCTAGGGTAATCCCGCTTCTTGCTTGTGGTCATTATGATCTCAGCTGAAGCAAAGGATTAGTACACTGAAAACTTATTTCGCAGTATGTATACCTTGTTGATGTATATGTAACTTCGGAATGTATTCTTCTATGTATTCTATGTATTGTAACCCGATGTTTATTCCGGGATGTTTCTATTAATGTATTTGAGTCATGTGGTCATGCCCCGATGTTCCGATCGGGAGGATTAATAATGTAATCAAGTCATGTCAAGTCATTAGGTAAGTCCCCACAGTTTTGGAGCACTTGAGTTATTATACACTAATTAAGGTGTAGGCTTGAGTAGTAATAATTAGGGTTGAGCCTACGTGTGAAATGGCAACTTAAGTGAACGGACTAATATAAATAGAGAGTGTGTGTCTCTCTATTTATCACTTGAGACTTACATCACTTGCTCTCTCAAGTGTGGCGCACTTTTGGAGAAGGAAATTCTTTGGCTGACAGAAGACAGAAGGCTGCTATTGTGTTGGGAGATCATCTTACTGTTTTTGGGATCACATCTTGTGGTGATACTATCTTAGAGGAAGTTGAGGGGTTTTCTCCATTTATGGTTTCCCCTCCTAAAATCTTTGTGTCTCTTGTCTCTTGTGATGTGCTTATGTGATTGCTGTGCTTGTTATTTCTCTCAGTGTAAAGATCTTATCATAATGCTAGCTTAAATGTTGAAAAACTAACATGGTATCAAAGCTAACCCGAGAACAAGACACGGTGCAGCTGCAGAAGCTAGGGATTCCTTGTTTGTGGATCTTTCTCCACTAATTTTCAGCGAAAGCAAGGTGGACTTACTCTCCTCCCTAGGGTGCATCTTTCTGTCGAAACATAATTCAATTCGGAGGATTTTCAGTTTTGGACCTGTCACTAGGGTCGGAAATTAGGGCTTTTTATTGAAGAGGAATTTTTCAGTGAGCCCAAGCTTGGATTGTTCTCCTTCCCAAAATCAAAGTTAGGAACAAGTTTGAAGGCATTTGGGTGGAAAAAACTCTGGAAAAGAAAAACCCTAGTTGCTCCTGAACCAGCTCTGCAGGATTTCAACTCAAGCTTCAGATTTGACATCTTGAACCTGGTAAGATCTAAAATCTTTTGTATTTTCATTTGAGGTTCTTATTTAAAGATGTCTCATCATACCAAGCTTGATGAAAAGCTTGAGGGGGCTGATAACT
Source organism: Pseudotsuga menziesii (assembly GCA_001517045.1). Taxonomy (NCBI): domain Eukaryota; kingdom Viridiplantae; phylum Streptophyta; class Pinopsida; order Pinales; family Pinaceae; genus Pseudotsuga; species Pseudotsuga menziesii. The sequence goes on along the minus strand of LPNX010824811.1, from coordinate 584,954 downwards.
TCCGAGCTTGGAAGTATAGAATCTCCCTGGTCCTGGAAGAGAATGAATTAGACTCCTACATCCATGAGGAGATTCCAGCTCTAGAGGGAGATGAGGAAAAGGCTCTTCACAAGAAGAAGATGGTTATGTCAAAGAGGATCATTGCTGATTCTATCAAGGATCATCTTATCCCTCAGGTGTCCTCTCTCAAGACACCTAAAGCTATGTTCGATGCCCTAACCAAATTGTTTGAAGGAATGAACATCAATCGGAAGATGACCCTGAGGAACCAATTGAAGAATGTGAAGATTCAGAATGTAGAAACTATTCAGTCATACTTCACAAGAGTTTCTCAAATTAAAGAACAATTGGAAGCGGTTGATGAAGAAGTGGAAAATGCAGAGATTGTCATGATGATTGAATGGCCTCCCTAGGTCATGGGATGCTTTCATTCAAGGAATTTGTGCTAGAAAGAAGCTGGTCAAATTCAGCAGACTATGGGAAGAATGCTCCCAAGAAGAAGCTAGGATAGCAGCTCGAGAAGTGAATACCAAGCTCTTACAGTTCGCTCCAAGTCTCACTTAAGTCTTCAAGAAAGAAGAAACAGCATTACAAAGGTAAGCCTTCTTTCAAAGATAATCCTAAAAGAGATATGTCTAGAATCATATGCTATACTTGTGATGAAGTAGGACACTTTGCAAAATATTGTCCTAACTAACAGAAGAAGATGAAGAAGAGCAGAAAAAGGAGACATCATGCTCATGCTGCAGAGGATGATGAACCATCCAGAAAAAGATCAAGATATGAAAGTGAATATTCTTCAAGCGAGGATGAATATGTACTGATTTCAGCTCTCACAGGCAACATTACTCATGGGAGTGATGATTGGCTGATAGACAGTGGTGCTTCCAAACACATGATGGGATTCAAGGAATATTTTGTGAGACTATCAGAACATGAATCACCTCACAAGGTGAAACTAGGAGATGACTACCAATATCCAATAAAAGGTAGTGGGGAATCTTCATACAAGCTAGAATCTGGTAAGTCTCTAACAATGAAAGAAGTATTGTTTGTTCCGGGACTCAAAAAGAATCTTCTATCTATTTCAGAATTGGATGCAAAAGGAATGCGGGTGGCATTCATAGATGGTCAAGTCATCATGTGGCCAAAAGGAAAGACTATCGATGATGCGGTAGTAATCGGAGAACAAGAAGGAGGCTTGTACAAATTGAAGGGACATCCAGAACAAGCCTTGATCCATGATTCAGTAGAGACAAATGAAATTTGGCATAGAAGACTTGCACATGTACATTACAGAGCACTACCTATTGCAAGTAAACCTGTCGAAGGTCTTCCAGAAATTCAAACAAAACATGAAGGGGTCTGCAAAGGATGTGCGAAAGGAAATAATTCGAAGAAGACATTTCCGAGTAGCGAAAGCAAAGCCAAAAGCATTCTAGAGATCATCCACTCCGATGTATGCGGTCCTATGTCATCAAACTCACTAAGCGGGTATGCATACTATGTTTCTTTTATTGATGATTTTTCTAGAAAGACATGGATTTATTTTATGAAGAACAAAGATGAAGTGTTTAGCAAGTTCAAGGAATTCAAAGCCTTGATCGAGAACCAGACTGAAAAGAAGATAAAGACCATTAGATCAGATAATGGTGGTGAATTCACTTCAAATGAATTCAAAGAGCTATGCAAAGAATCAGGGATTAAGAGGGAGTTGTCCACTCCTTATAATCCACAACAGAATGGGGTTGCAGAACGGAAGAACAGAACTATCATGGAAACTGCAAGAGCTATGCTTCATGATCAAGATCTACCTATGCATCTTTGGGTTGAAGCTGCCAGAATAGCGGTGCATGTACAGAACCGTACTCCACATAGAGTACTCGAGAACAAGACTCCTGAAGAAGTCTTCTCCAGCAGGAAACCAGAAGTCAGCCATCTCAGAATATTCGGTTGTCCAGTGTACATACATATTCCAAAAGAGAATAGAACAAAATTAGATCCTTCAGGAAAGAAGGGTATATTTGTGGGATATTCTGAAAGCTCGAAATCTTACAGAATCTACTTTCCAGGATTCAAGAAGATTGACGTCAGTAGGGATGTAACATTTGATGAAGACACAGCTTACAACAAATCCAGAAAGAGACCTACTGAAGAACCTGAAGAAGCAGAAGCTCCCAGGATCCGTGATACAATCATGAACAAAGAAGCTCAAGAAGAGTTCGAGGAACCACAAAGGCTTGAAGATCCTCCTCTGGAGAAGAATCCTCATAAGAGGAAACCTGCTTGGGTACGTGAAATTATCCAAGGTGCAGAAAGATATGGGGCTCCAGAAGAGAATCACAAAGAAAGAAAGAGGACAAGATCAAATTCCGGGTATGTAGCCTTACTATGTGATTTCATTGATAAAGAACCTTCCAGTTATGAAGAAGCGGCAAAACAGAAAGAATGGAAGGATGCTATGATCGAAGAATATCAATCGATCATGAAGAATGATGTTTGGGATGTTGTCTCAAGACCAAAAGGGAAGTCAGTTGTTACTTCCAAGTGGATCTATAAGATCAAGCATACTGCGGACGATAGCATTGAAAAGTATAAGGCAAGATTTGTAGCTCGAGGATTCTCTCAGAAAGAGGGAGTAGACTATGAAGAGACTTTCGCTCCTGTAGCCAGATACACTTCCATCAGATCAGTACTTGCTCTGGCTGCAGTGACGAAGTGGAAGATACACCAAATGGATGTCAAGACTGCTTTCTTGAATGGTGTAGTAGAAGAGGAAGTGTATGTGGAACAACCACTCAGTTTTGAGACACATGACAGAGAGTCTCATGTATGCAGATTGAAGAAAGCCCTATATGGTTTGAAACAGGCACCCAGGACTTGGTACGGCAGAATTGATAGCTTTCTATCTAGTTTGGGCTTTACCAAGAGTAAAGCAGATTCCAACCTTTACTCCAAGGTTGAATATGGAAACCCAGTGATGCTTCTACTGTATGTAGATGATCTATTTGTGACAGGTATAGATGGGTTGATTGCTGATACGAAGAGAAAGCTTGCTGCTGAGTTCAAGATGAAGGACTTGGTTATGATGCACTACTTTCTAGGTATGGAGGTGTGGCAATGTTCAGATGGAATCTTCCTTGGACAAGGGAAGTATGCAGTAGAGATCCTGAAGAGATTTGGGATGATGGATTGCAAGGCTATGGCTACACCTATGGCATCGAACCTGAAGCTATTGAGTGATGCTTCTTCAGAGACGGTTGATGCTATGATGTATCGTCAGATGATTGGGTCGTTGATGTACCTGACAAACACGAGACCAGATATTTGCTTTGCTGTGAACACCTTGAGCCAGTACTTAACATATCCGAGAAGTGTTCACTTGGTTGCTGCAAAGCATATTCTAAGGTGCCTGAAGGGTACAATTGATTATGGGCTCAAGTATGATGTGAATCAGAAGATTAACCTGGAGGGTTACGTTGATTCAGATTGGGCAGGCAGTGCCATCAATAGGAAGAGTACTTCAGGATGTTGCTTCGGTATGGGATCAGGTGTGATCTCTTGGTTTAGCAGGAAGCAATCCTGTGTGGCACTGAGTACAGCTGAAGCAGAGTATGTTGCAGCTTGTTTAGCTAGTTGTGAGGCAGTATGGCTGCGGAAGCTACTATCTGAGATATTTGATCTCCAGTTAGATGCTACTTGTATACACTGTGACAACCAGAGTTGCGTGAAGTTGTCAGAGAATCCAGTGTTCCATGATAGGTCGAAGCATATCGAGATCAAATATCACTATATCAGGGATATGGTGCAGAGAGGAGTAGTGAAGATCCTGTATGTTGCGACAGAGGAACATATAGCTGATGTATTGATGAAGCCATTGGCTAGGCTGAAGTTTGAGTACTTCAGAGAGAGACTTGGTGTTCTCCATATTGAGGCTTCCTCCCAGAGACAGTGATGAGATCCAGAGCCATTCTAACATGGTGAGAGGATTGGTTCCTTCCATGGTCAGATGTAAGGGCTGAGATATTCCGTCATGGTGAGAGGATTGGTTCCTTCCATGACTGATATGAGTACTGAGATCCATAGCCATTCTGACGAGTAGGTCAGATGTAAGGGCTGTGCCATTATGTTCATGGCTAAAGGATTTAGTTCCTTCCATGTCAGATGTAAGTGCAGAAATATCTCTTCATTGTGATTGAGAGTCTTCCATCATTGGATGGGATTGAGCCATTCTGACGAGTAGGTTAGATGTAAGGGCTGTGCCATTCTGTTCATGGCTAAAGGATTTAGTTCCTTCCATGTCAGATGTAAGTGCAGAAATCTCTCTTCATTGTGGTTGAGATTCTTCCATCATTGGATGGGATTGAGCCATTCTGACAAGTAGGTTAGATGTAAGGGCTGAGCCATTTTGGTCATGGCTAAAGGATTAAGTTGCTCCCATGACAGATATGAGTGCTGGCCATTCTGTCGAGTAGGATAGATGTAAGGGAAATTGCCACTCTCCGGGAGAGTGGAGGCGCATGGTCAGTTACCATGTAGCTCAGTCAGGGACTAGGGGCCATTCTGATGAGGGTGTAGGATTCAATTCCTACCAGGTCAGATGTGAGTGCACAAATATTTCTTCAGTGTGGCGGATGTGGTTCCGACCTTGGTGGAAAGAACATAGTTCTTTCATCATTGTGTTGGTTGTGGTTCCAGCCCGGTTGAAAGTCTTCCATCAGTGTGGTGGATGTGGTTCCAGCCTGGGTGATAAGAACAGGGTTCTTTCATCAGTATGGTAGGATGTGGTTCCATCCTGGATGGGATTGTGCCTTTCTGACGAGTAGGTCAGATATAAGTGCAGAGCCATTTCACAGACGTTAGTGATGTGATGTCCTATCATGCTAGTGAATGTGAGTACTGGGCCTTTCTGATGTGATTGTAGTTTACTACATGATCAGATGTGAGTACTGGGCATGCCTTTCTGACGAGCAGGTCAGATGTAAGTGCTGGGCGAAGACCTACATAAGAGTAGGCCTACAACCAGCATGAAAAAGGGCTAGCTCTGTAGAACTTCCTATGACGAGATAGTATACACATGATGATGACCAGAGGAGATCCAGATCGAGCTATGATCCAGATCCAGTTATGATGACTCCGAGAGATCCAGATCGAGTAATGATCTAGATCCAACATTGATGATCCAGATCGAGTGATGATCCAGATCCAGTCCAGTGATGTTGATCTAGATCGAGTGGTGATCTAGATCCAGTGATGCCATTTTTATGACGATCCATATCGGGAGATGATCCAGATCCAGATGACTTGAAGACGAAGATGACTTGAAGATGAAGATGACTCAAAGACGAAGATGATCCAGTTGATGCAGAGAAGAAGACCAGTGCTGAAAAATTGTGTCGAAAGAATACCTTCCTAGTTAAGAGGGAGTGTTGATGTATATGTAAATTCGGAATGTATTCTTCTATGTATTCTATGTATTGTAACCCGATGTTTATTCCGGGATGTTTCTATTAATGTATTTGAGTCATGTGGTCATGCCCTGATGTTCCGATCGGGAGGATTAATAATGTAATCAAGTCATGTCAAGTCATTAGGTAAGTCCCCACAGTTTTGGGGCACTTGAGTTATTATACACTAATTAAGGTGTAGGCTCGAGTAGTAATTATTAGGGTTGAGCCTACGCGTGAAATGGCAACTTAAGTGAACGGACTAATATAAATAGAGACTGTGTGTCTCTCTATTTATCACTTGAGACTTACATCACTTGCTCTCTCAAGTGTGGCGCACTTTTGGAGAAGGAAATTCTTTGGCTCGAAAGAAGACAGAAGGCTGCTATTGTGTTGGGAGATCATCTTACTGTTTTTGGGATCACATCTTGTGGTGATACTATCTTAGAGGAAGTTGAGGGGTTTTATCCATTTATGGTTTCCCCCCCTAAAAGCTTTGTGTTTCTTGTCTCTTGTGATGTGCTTATGTGATTGCTGTGCTTGTTATTTCTCTCAGCGTAAAGATCTTATCATAATGCTAGCTTAAATGTTGAAAAACTAACATACCTTCAAAGTGATGAAGGAATTTATGGTTTTATTCCAAAGGGTACCCATTAAATAGGAACTCTTCAAATTAAATAACAATGTTTGCTAAAAAATACATATATAAAACCTTAGGTTAATATGGGAAGGAGTAAATTTTTTCCTAGAATAAATTCCTCATACTGAACCCTAGGATTCAACTATGAATTTGTAAATTCCTTTATGGTTAAGGATTGATTTGTTGTAATTATAATGTTTGAATTCAATAATGCATATGTTTTTAGACTTGGTTCATTCTAAAGAAGAAATCAGGATTGATTACGTGACGTGTAACCCAGCCTCGGTTGGGGGACACAAATATATCATTGTCGTTGTGGACTATTTTACGAAATGGGTAGAGGCAATGCCCACCTTTAAAGCCAACAAGGAAACAACAACTTTCTTCATGTTCAATAAGGTTATAGCATGGTTTGGTATACCCAAGGTGATTGTCACTGACCATGGCAGTCATTTTCAAAATAGCATGATGACGGAACTAACCACTATGTTTGGATTCAGGAAAGAACATTCATCTTTGTACTATCCTCAGGAAAATGGTCAGGTTGAGGTTGTTAATAATACTTTGAAGACTATCCTCAAATGTACTATTGATGAAGCCCATTCTAATTGGCATATCATGCTATACCCTGTTCTTTGGGAATATCGAACTAATGTAAAAACTACTACGGGTTTCTCCCCTTTCCAACTCATTCTTGGAGTGGAAGCCATTACCCCGGTTGAATGTGAAATCCCATTTTTGAAAATAGCTATTCATGTGTTACTCGGTACGACAGAGCTTGAAGAACCTTTAGTACACTTAGAACATCTTGATGAGTAGCGTAGAGATGTGCTGACAGCAAATAAAGCTCACAAAAGTAGGGTCAAAACCCAACATGATAAGTCGATCAAGCCTCAAATTTTCTCTGAGGGGGAACTTGTTTTGCTCTGGGATCAAGAAAAAGAACCCTTCGGGCCAAGAAAATTCAAGGCCATGTGGTTAGGGCCTTATGTCATGTCGAAGGTCTTAAAGAAGGGTGCATATGAGTTAATTGATTTTGATGGGAATAAGCTGCATGAGCCTAGAAATGGGCTCTACCTGAAAAAGTACTATGCTTAGGCTTAGCGCTTTTTCTTGTATTTTATTGTATGTATTTTATGTACACTAGTTTGTCAGTTTGTGTTTTTATACCATATATTGGTTGTTTCAGATGTATTTCGAGAGGTACGTAGGTTTAAATGATGGCGCCAGTCACCAAACTTGTAATCTTGCTTTAGTGGCATGGGTCATTTATTCTCCCTTAAAATAGTTAGTTACCTCAGGAGGTGCTTGCTTAGGTCCCGATTCTAATAATGTTGTTGAGTATAGGGTTGTAATTGAGCTTCTATGGGATGCTTTGTCACGTGGTATCACTCAGCTAGAAGTTCGAATGGACTCACAACTGGTGGTTTCCCAGCTCAATCAAGCTTATCAGGTGCGGAACCCTATTCTATTACATCAGTTCATGCAAGCTAGGTTATTGGAAATAAATTTTGAATTCATTACATTCAATCACATTCCAAGAAATCAGAATTCATTAACTGATGCATACACTAATTACATTTTGGATTGGAATCTAACACATATTTCATAAAAATATACAACATACACATAAAAACATTGGTAAATAAACTGACAATATATATATATATATATATATATATATGTGTGTGTGTGTGTGTGTGAATATCTGTCTATAGATAGGTCGAGTCTCTGATCCTTAGATCCATCCATAACTGTATAATATGCAAAAATATACAAAATATGGATCATAGTCCATCAAATTCCCTAGATCTAAGCTGGACCACCCTATTCACTTGGACCACCTTGGTCCTCCCGGTCTCCCTATACCCTGGCTTCTTCATCCTCTTTAGCTTCAGTAGCCTCAACATCATCTATGTATACTAAAACTGCTCTAGCCACTCACCTCCAAATCCGTATCCAGACAAGTGTAACTCCAACCACAAACTCCTACATGATGGTTGGGATGTGCTCAATCCGCAAGGTGGGTACTCTCTGGGTAAGCTTGGTCAGCTTCCCCTCAAGAACCCTAATAAGCCCATGGTCTTCACCTAAGATGGGACGCACATACATGCGTGGATGCCCTTCAGGACGGACCGGTCCAATATCTACATTTTGACATGTTTATAGGATTAGAACTTTTATACATATGTATATATCTTTTAAAATTCATAAAAAATTTAAAAACTTGAAAATAAAAAATTACCTAGCTCTCCCCATGCTCCTCTTGGAGGGAGGAAAAGGTCTGAATCACCTCGAAAATCCATCCCAGCATATGGAAACTGCTCTAGTTCTGGAAACTGGACCAAAAGTAGAAGTCATCATCATACACACTCTGCACTGAGCCACCTCCTCCGTGGCGGACAAAGATATCTCCCAATATGCTCAGCCTAGGATGATGAAGAGATCGAACTGGTAGGGGTATTGCAGGGCTCAATCTAGACACTCTCTCTCGAAGAAGGAAAATAGTATGCTAGAATATCCAAAGTTCTTCCTCCTTCCTCTCTTGCAGTCAGAGAGTTGTTTTCTCAAAATCGGGACAACTCCCGAACACAAATCATACAAAGCCCCTTGCATGCAATCCACTGCCAACCTCATTTGGTTCCATGTAGCTAGATGAAGAGAAGATGATCCCGCAACCCTCACTATGGTACTTGTTAGTACTTGTAGAGGAAGATCACATATATGTGCAATAGGGATGCAACTCCCTCTCTTTTGGGTACCTGGTGCGCAGTATATATCAATATAGTTTTGGAAACTTATGGGATCACCATCTCTGCCAGTGCCCTCGAGGTTGACTAGAGCTCCTCATCTTGATAGATCAACAATGAAGTAAATATCCTCTGAGGTAATCTCCAAGGACTCACCTTCAAGGTCAAACATGCATAAATCATAGTCACAGTAGTTTATCATGAACTCTAACAGGCGGACATTGGACCGCATAGCTGATGTGCAAAAGAAATTCAACAACCGACTTGAACATAAAACATTCACAGTGGGGGCATCCTGGAGTGCTTCTTTATCCATATCTTCATGCTCACGCTCCCTCCACTCAAGTACCATCTTCAAACCTAGCAAAACAACCACTGTGGACCTTTAGTTTCATGTAAAAAATCATAATTTGGACCCTACACATTTCTTTTACCCTTCACGCAGCATACGTGACTATCTAGTTAGGCAGGTCGTGTACTATACATGACTGTCCTTCGGGAAACTCACGTACAGAACGTGTGTATGCGAGTTTCACTATAGCGAATCCGTGTACACAATGTTCCTTGCTTAAGGGTGCTCAAAAATATAAAATTGGGGCCTAAATTTAAAATTTGCTAGGATCAAATTGAAGAGCTTGGGGTGTAGCCTTACCTGACATTTGCAGAATTGGATTTCATCCTCCAGATTGTCCACATTGATCAAATGAAGGTAGAGGTGAAAACTTTATTTTTATCGCTAAAATTTAAATGGTGATTTTTATTTAAGTTTTTGAACTATTTATAGAAATTATATTTCTTAAAGTGGGTTTTTCCTATAGTTCAAAATTTATTTAACTAATACCATATCTCTTTTTGCCTTGTAATAGGTTTATCATTGTTGTAAGGTGTTTTTTGCTCATATAAGGTGGTTTTTGTCATTTCACATGCATTTTTGCATCTATACTTACTCCATCTTAAACTTAGCAATCAACATTTTAACCATGGACTATGGTATTTTAAACCATTAGCTCCTTGTCTTTACCATTTGTGGATAGGGCCTTCCTCTCATGAGTATCCTCATGTAGAACCTATATTGTTTTTTCGATACTCATGCTACAACTATCTTAGGTATAACGGAATCCTTTTAGCTAATTTTCACGCCAAATGGAGCCTCATTTTGGTCTCTTTTCACAAGCTATCCATTTATAGGACTTCCCTCCCTTATGGAGTTTCTTTAGGCCTAGGTTTGACTCCTTAAAAAAGACTTGACTACCAAGTTAACTTATCCATTCAAGCTCATTAAGAATATGTGAATGGGCATCCACATTGGTGGTAGGTTATCTATTTCTTGGACCATGCAGAATAGCATGAGAAAGGATCACTCTCTTTTCTACGGAATTGAGAAGAGTATTCTCAGGCATAGGTTTATCACTTTTCCAGACCTCAGGGACTAAATTTACAGAAAAGGAATTCCCGGTATGAGCTTAGTTTTCTCTTTTTCGTGCTCTGGACCTAAAACATGAAAAAGAATGAGTGTACTTTATGTTGATGTATTTGTAACTTTAGAATGTATTCATCTATGTATCTTATGTATTGTAACCCGATGTTTATTCCTGGATGTATCTATAATGTAATTGAGTCATGTTGTCATGCCCTGATGTTCCGATCGAGTGAATCAATAATGTAAACAATTCATGTCAAGTCATAGTGGGTAACCCTCTGATTGTCTAAGGGTTAAAGTCTCCGTAGTTCCGAGGCACGAGGGTTATTAGACTCTCCTAGTAGAGTTCAGCCCTGGTAGGGTTTTATTCATGTCAAGATTAGTATAAATAGATAACTGGAGTCTCTATTTATCACACAACTCATCCACACTCAATTGTAGCACATAGTTGAGGAAGGAGAAGACATTGGGGCTAGATAAGAAGAAGATTATTGTTGTTGGGAGATCACTTACTATTTTGGGATTTTACTGTTTTGGTGTTGATTCTATCTCTGAGGAAGTTGTGGGGTTTTCTCCTTTATGGTTTCCCTAAGGAAAAACATTGTGTTCATTGTCTCTTGTGTTTGATTGATGTACTTGTTATTCTCCTAGTTAAATATTCTAATAATTCTAGCTTAATGTTGAAAAAATAACATGGTATCAGAGCTAACCTGAGAAGAAGACACTGTGCAGCTATGGGAACTAGGGCTTCCTAGTTTGTGGATATTCCTCCATATATTTTAAGAAAAAGTAAAGTGGAATAACTCTCCTCCTTAGTGTGCATCTTTTTGTCGAAGCAGAATCCAATTCTGAGGTTTTTCAGTTTTGGACTCGACACTGCTGCTGGAAATTAAGGATTTTCACAGAAGAGAAATTTTTCAGTGAGCACAGGCTTGGATTTATCACCTCCCCAAAATAGAATTTAGGGATAAATTTCAAGGCATTTGGGTGTACAGAACTCCAGAAAAGCAAAACCCTAATCTACTCCTGAACCAGCTCTACAGGATTTCAGCTCAAGTTTCAGATCCGACATCTTAACCTGGTAAGATCTAAAATATTTTGTATTTCCATTTGAAGTTCTCAATTAAGATGTCTCATCATACCAAGCTTGATGAATAGCTTGAGGGAGCTGATAAATTCGTAGCCTGGAAGTATAGGATCTCTCTGGTCATAGAAGAAAATGAGTTAGACTCCTACATCCATGAGGAGGTTCCAGCTCCAGAGGGAGATGAGGAAAAGGCCTTACATAAGAAGAATATGGTTATGGAAAAGAGGATCATTGCTGATTCTATCAAGGATCACCTTATCCCACATGTGTCCTCTCTCAAGACACCTAAATCTATGTTTGATTCCCTAACCAAATTGTTTGAAGGGAAGAACATAAACCCGAAGATGACTCCAAGGAATCAACTGAAGAATGTGAAGATTCAGAATGCAGAGACTATCCACTCCTACTTCACAAGGGTTTCTCAGATCAAGGAACAATTAGAAGCTGTTCATGAAGAAGTGGAAGATGCAGAGATTGTGATGACTACTTTGAATGGCCTTCCTAGGTCATGGGATTCTTTCATCCAAGGAATCTATGCTAGAAATAAGTTAGTCAAGTTCAACAGACTATGGGAAGAGTGCTCTCAAGAAGAAGCTTGGATAGCAGCTCGAGAAGAGAATATGGGAAGCGAAGATCAAGCTCGCTCTCATAGTTCACTACAAGAGAGGCAGAAGAAAAACTCATCACTTCAAAGGTAAGAATCCTCATCATAGAGATAACAATAGAAGGGACCCATATAGATGAATATGTTATACATGTGATGAAATAGGACACTTTTCAAAAGACTTTCCTAAGAACAAGTTCCACTCTCATAAGAAGAAGGGGAACAAAAGAAGACATCATGCTCATGCTGCAGAGGATGATGAACCATCCAAGAAGAGATCCAAATATGAAATTGAAGATTCTTAAAGCGAGGATGAATATGTTTTGATTTTCTCTCTCATAGGTAACATTACTCATGGTAGTGATGATTGGCTTGTAGAAAGTGGGGCTTACAAACATATGACTGGATTCAAGGAATCCTTTGTGAGACTGTCAGAACATGAATCACCTCACAAGGTGAAGCTAGGAGATGACTACCAATATCCAATAAAAGGTAGTGGGGAATCTTCATATAAACTAGACTCTGGTAAGTCTCTAACAATGAAAGAATTATTGTTTGTGCCAGGACTGAAGAAGAACCTTCTCTCCATATCAGCATTGGATGCAAAAGGAATGAGAGTTTCATTCATAGATGGTCAAGTCATCATGTGGCCAAGAGGAAAGACTATCGATGATGTATTGGCGATTGGAGAACAAAAAGGAGGATTGTACAAATTCAAGGGTCATCCAGAACAAGCCTTGGTCCATGACACAATAGATCCAAATGAGCTTTGGCATAGAAGGCTTGCACATGTGCATTATAGAGCACTACCTATTGCAAGCAAAGCTATTGAAGGTCTTCTAGAATTCCAAGCAAAACATGATAGGGTCTGCAAAGGATGTGCAAAAGGAAAGAATACAAAGAAGACATTTCCCAGCAGCGAAAGCAAAGCCAAAGGAATCCTAGAAATCATCCACTCCGATGTATGCGGTTCGATGTCATAAAACTCACTAAGCAGGTATGCATGCTATGTTTCTTTTATTGATGATTTTTCTAGGAAGACATGGGTTTACTTCACGAAGAACAAAGACGAAGTATTTAGCAAATTCAAGGAATTCAAAGCCTTGATTGAGAACCACACTGAAAATAAGATCAATACTTTTTGATCAGATAATGGCGGAGAATTCACTTCAAATGAAATCAAAGAGCTATGCATAGAATCAGGGATTAAGAGGGAGTTGTCCACTCCTTATAATCCACAACAGAATGGGATTGTGGAATGGAAGAACATAACTATCATGGAAGCTGCAAGAGCCATGCTTCATGATTAAGATATTCCTATGCATCTTTGGGTGGAAGCTGCCAGAACAACGGTGTATGTACAGAACCGTACTCCACATAGAGTACTCGAGAACAAGACTCTTGAAGAAGTCTTCTCCAGCAAGAAACTAGAAGTCAACCATCTCAGAATATTCGGCTTCCTTGTGTACATACACATTCCAAAAGAGAAGAGAACAAAATTAGATCTTTCAGGAAAGAAGGGTATATTTGTGGGATACTTTGAATGCTTGAAGGCTTACAGAATATATTTCCCAGTATACAAGAAGATTGACATCAGCAGGGATGTGACATTTGATGAATAAATGGCTTACAACAAATCCAAAAAGAGACCTGCTGAAGAACCTGAAGAAGCAGAAGCACCCAGAATTCATGATACAATCGTGAATGAAGAAGCTCAAGAAGAAGATCAAGATTTCGAAGAACCACAAAGACCTGTAGATCCACCTCTGGAGAAGAATCCTCATAAAAGGAAACTTGCTCGGGTACGTGAACTTATCCAAGGTGTAGAAAGGTATGGGGCTCCAGAAGAGAATCACAAAGAAAGAAAGAGGACCAGATCTTGCTCCGGGTATGTAGCCTTACTATGTGATTTAATTGATAAAGAACCTTCCAGTTATGAAGAAGCGGTAGAATGGAAACAATGGAAGGATGCTATGATCGAAGAATACCAATTGATCATGAAGAATGATGTTTGGGATGTTGTCCCAAGACCAAACGGGAAGTCAGTTGTAACTTCCAAATGGATATACAAGATCAAGCATGCTGCAGAGGGTAGCATTGAAAAATATAAAGCAAGATTTGTAGCTCAGGGTTTCTCTCAGAAAGAAGGAATAGACTATGAAGAAACCTTTGCACCTATAGCCAAATACACTTCCATCAGATTAGTACTTGCTCTGGATACAGTGATGAAATGGAAGATACACCAGATGGATGTCAAGACTGCTTTCTTGAATGGTGTAGTGGAAGAGGAAGTGTATGTAGAACAACCACTCGGATTTGAGACACATGATAGGGAGTCTCATGTGTGCAGATTGAAGAAATCCCTGTACAGTTTGAAACAGGCACCCAGGACCTGGTACAGCAGAATTGACAGCTTTCTATCTAGTTTGGGCTTTACCAAGAGTAAAGCAGATTCCAACTTTTACTACAAGGTTGAGTACGGAAACCTAGTGATGCTTCTACTATATGTAGATGATCTATTTGTGACAGGTATGGATGGGTTGATTGCTGATATGAAGAGAAGGCTTGCTATTGAGTTCGAAACAAAGGACTTGGGGATGATGCATTACTTTCTAGGTATGGAGGTGTGGCAGAGTACAGATGGAATCTTCCTTGTACAAGGGAAGTATGCAGTAGAGATCCTGGAGAGGTTTGGGATGATGGAATGGAAGGCTATGGTCACACCTATGGTATCAAACCTGAAGCTATTAAGTGATGCTTCATCATATTCGGTTGATGCTATGATGTATCGTCAGATGATTAGGTCATTGATGTACCTGATGAACACGAGACCAGACATTTGCTTTGCTGTGAACACCTTGAGCTAGTTCTTGACAGATCCGAGAAATGTTCACTTGATTTTTGCAAAGCATATTCTAAGGTACCTAAGGGGTACAGTTGATTATGGGCTCAAGTACGATGTGAATCAGAAGATTAACCTAGAGGGTTATGTTGATTCAGATTGGGCAGGGAGTGCCATCGATAGGAAGAGCACTTCAGGGTGTTGCTTCAGTATGGGATCAGGTGTGATCTCTTGGTTTAGCAAGAAGCAATCCTGTGTGGCACTAAGTACAGCTGAAGTAGAGTATGTCGCAGCTTGGTTAGCTAGTTGTGAGGCAGTATGGCTACAGAAGCTACTGTATGATTCATTTGATCTCTAGTTGTCATATAATTCAGTGTTCCATGAAAAGTCGAAGCATATCGAGATCAAGTATCACTATATCAGGGATATGCTGCAGAAGGGAGCAGTGAAGCTCCATTATGTTGTGATGGAGGAACATATAGCTGATGTGTTGATGAATCCATTGGCTAGGGTGAAGTTCAATTAGTTCAATGAGAAGCTTGGTGTTCTCCATATCAAGGTTTCCTCCAAGGGAAAGTGATGAATCCCATAGACATTCTGACATGGTGAGAGGATTGGTTCCTTCCATGGTCAGATGTAAGGGCTGAGCCATTCTATCATGGTGAGAGGATTGGTTCCTTCCATGATAGATATGAGTTCTGAGATCAGTAGCCATTCTGATGAGTAGGTTAGATGTAAGGGTTGATCCATTCTGTCATGGTGAGAGGATTTCTTCCTTCCATGTCAGATATGAGTGCTTTCCATTTTGTCGAGTAGGACAGATGTAAAGGCAATTGCCATTCTTTGAATGGAGCTACCTAGTGAGGTACCAGGAACACTCAGTCTAGGACTGAGTAGCCATTCTGATGTGATAGAGGGATGTGTTCCCACTTGATCAGATGTAAGGGCTGAACCATTCTATTATGGTTAAAGGATTAAGTTCCTTCCATGTCAGATGTGAGTGTTGGTCATTCTGACGAGCAGGTCGGATGTAAGGGAAACTACCATTCTATAGGAAAATGGAGACACCTGGTCAGTTACCAGGTAGCTCAGTCGAGGAGGTTTGGGGTCCATTCTGATATGACTGTAGGATTGGTTCCTACAAGATCAGATGTGAGTGGAAGCCCTTCCATCACTATGAGCAGGATGTGTTCCCTCCTGGATGGATGTAAGTGCAGAGCCTTTTCATCACTATGAGTAGGATGTGTTCCCGCTTGGATGAATGTAAGTGCATAGCCTTTTCATTACTATGAGCAGGATGTGTTCCTGCCTGGATGAATGTAAGTGCAGAAATATTTCATCATTGTGAGTAGGATGTGTTCTAGCCTGGATGAGAGTCTTCCATCATTGTGAGCAGGATGTGTTCCAGCCTAGATGAAAGTGAGAAAATATTCCATCATTGTGAGTAGGATGTGTTCCATCCTAGATGGAAGTACATAACTCTTCCATCATTGTGAATAGGATGTGTTCCATCCTGGATGGATGTAAGTACTATGCCTTTTTGATGAGTAGGTCAGATATAAGTGCTGAAGAAGACCTACATGGAGGCTAAGCCTACAACCAGCATGAAAAAGGGCTGTCTCTGTAGAAATTCCTGTGATGAGAAGAATCATGAGATAGCACCAGTGATGATCCAGATCGAGTGATGATCGAGATCCAGTGATGGTAGCCAGTGATGATCCAGATCGAGTGATGATTGAGATCCAGCGATGATGATCCACCAGTGATGATCTAGATCGAGTGATGATCCATATCCAATGATGATTCTCAGTGATGATCCAGATCGAGTGATGATCCAGATCCAGTGATGATGTCCCATGATAATCCAGATCGAGAGATGATCTAGATTTGAAGATGAATATGACTTGAAGATGAAGATGACTTGAAGACTCAAAAGACTTGAGATGCAGATGACGAGATGATCTAGTTGATATAGAAAAGAAGACCAGTGTTGACAATTGTGTTGAAAGAATACCTTCCTAGTTAAGAGGGAGTGTTGATGTATTTGTAACTTCAAAATGTATTCATCTATGTATTGTAACCTGATGTTTATTTTGAGATGTATCTATAATGTAATTGAGTCATGTTGTCATGCCCCGATGTTCCGATCGAGAGAATCAATAATGTAAACAAGTCATGTCAAGTCATAGTGGGAAACCCTCCAATTGTCTAAGGGTTAAAGTCCCCGTAGTTTCGGGGCATTAGGGTTATTAGACTCTCCTAGTAGAGGTCGGCCTTGGTAGGGTTTTAGTCATGTCAAGATTATTATAAATAGAGAACTGGAGTCTCTATTTATCACACAACTCATCCACTCTCAAGTGTAGCACATAGTTGAGGAAGGAGAGGACACCGAGGCTAGATAAGAAGAAGATTACTGCTGTCGGGAGATCACTTACTGTTTTGGGCTTTTAGTGTTTTGGTGCTGATTCTATCTCTGAGGAAGTTGCAGGGTTTTCTCCTTTATGGTTTCCCCGAGGAAAAACACTGTGTTCATTATCTCTTGTGTTTGATTGTTATACTTGTTATTCACTCAGTTAAAGATCCTAATAATGCTAGCTTAATGTTGAAAAACTAACACTTTATGGCTTGTCATGCTCGTTAAACACTGAAGAACAAAGCATTGAGTTTATTGTTGTAAGTCCCATTTCTCCTACTCAAATGCATCTTTCTGAGTGATCTTGCTTTCCTTCACACTCGAAACTCAAGCTATATGCTGCTCTCGAAGGAATGTTGGGTAGGTGGTAATTTAACCTTTTTTGGACCTCCCTGACTAAGTAGGAAAAAGGTTCACCTTTTCTTCTACGGAAGTTAAGAGAGTTCTTCTATGGTATGCTTTATACTTTTTCGACCTCAGGAGACTAAATTGGATGAAAAGGACCCCCCTGGAGTCTTGTTTGGAGTTTTTAAACTCTCTAAATTTGAAAACACCAGTTGAGCATGTACTAGTTTGGGCTCATTAAATCGATGAATCAGTGACACTATCAAGCAATATTTTCTCTTCTCTTCAAGCTTGTTAAAAAATGAAGAGAGATCCAAGTTGACTTTCCTGGACTCGTTAAAATTTAACAGGGAAGGTAAGGAAGAAGTTTTCTCTTGGTTTTTAGTTAGTGGCAGGATGTCATCCTTGAACATAGCACTCACTATTTTTTCTGATACCCATGTCTTAGTGTTCACTTTTAGTTCAGCTATTACTTCGAGTTTATTACTCCTCCTCTTGTCAGCTCTACTTGGGGAATTTGATCATGTCTCCTACATGACAGATAAGTCTAGTTGTTCTATCTATAAAGTTAAAAGATGCCTTGGGTCATCTCTGTGTCGTGCTCACTGTTCAAGGACTTAACTCAATCTCTGTTCTATATCCTGATCCCATCATTGTTGTGTCTCCCTTCCTTTACCCAGTTCCTAGTTACTCTTGTGATCCGTTGGAGGATCTGTTGCCTTCCTTATCACAGTATTGTTCTACATCAGCACTTCCTGACGACAAAGACCTAGATTTTTGACGATCGTACCTCAGGATTCACTTTCATTATTGGTGAATTCCTTTGCTTCAGTTGTCGATTATCACCTATTGATTGACAATCTGTTGAATCCACTCCATGTTCGACTTCAATCTACATTTATTCACATGGCTTGGATTGTACTAGTTTTTTGGGATTGTTTATGAAGACCTTAGTTCTCTATCTATGAACTAAATTGTGCAGGATTATGTTCTATCCATTTACATAGCTTCCATATCTTTGAAGATTCATCATTATTGTATATTGTGGCTTCGATCCACCTTTGTAATATACATGGTCTTGTACTCGTACTATATGATGTACTCAAACATTTGTAAAGGAGCTAGTGTTCCAGTATATTGAACATAGCATCCTCAGATATGAATTTGTATATGACATTATTATGTAGTTGTTTCAGGTACTACCTCTACTCCATTGGATTTCTGAGTTCTCCAATGATAGAAATTATAATCTATTTCGGCCATTGCTTCTCTCTGACCTCACACATTAGGGGGCATCTGTTATCAACCCAAATGGCACTTCTCCATCCGAGTGCCGACACTTCATATGTTGGCACACAAAAGGACGCTTATGGATTGAAGGTTGCCTAAACACTATAGATGGAAATAACATGAGATGCATTCACTATCCAACTAGCTTGCCATTTTACCTTTTCATATGTTGAATTCCGTACGTGACTATCTCCACAGCATCCCATGTACTATACATGAGTATCTTCATCACAACCCGCATACAGATCTGTACGCAGGTTTTCCTTATAGCAAATCGCGTGTCATATGTGGGTTTCTAGTATCAATACTCGCATACACATCTATTTGACATTAAAAATAATAAAACATGATTAATTGAGATTTGTTAAGCCCTAATCATTAACTATCTTAACTGTATCAACCTCGTCAACCTTCGAAACTGCTCTATTTCCTAAAGTATAAACAGAGGCCTTGGGGAGAGAATTAATCAATCAATATTGGAGAGAAAAGTTATGCTAGTGGTATATCCTCAGAAGTATTTGGAAAAGCAAAACTCAAAATCCTTTGGTTGCAGAGGAGTCCTTGTTTCAGGCGTTGGGTTGTACACTTAACTCATTCACTATTGTTAATAAAGATAATCCTTTTTCCAACTTTGTGTTGAGTCACTTTCATGTGTCATGGTTTGATGAATATTTATGATTAAGCACTCTATATATTGTTTATCTAACTTGTCATATATACATGTATAAGATTGTGCTTGGGAGGATCTACTCTTTGCAGGTGAAGGAGGTGCATCCCTAAAAGCTTTGGAGAGGAGCACAGCGGGAGAAGACAAATTTTGGATCAACCGTCGCTAATCGGGTGAGTCCACCATATCATCCTATTTCCTTTCTATACTTTAAAGTTGCTTGTATGCAAGTTTTAGAAGTACGTTGGTAACTCTAGACCCTAGGTTATAAGGGTGTTTATTCCTGAACAACATGATTCTAGCTCTTTGTTTCATTTCAAAACCTTGTTATTAGTATATAAAAGCATCTATTTTATACTACAAATCAGTTAATAGAATATAATAATTCCATAGTCGTTATTTGGATTTCAAGATACTATAATTCCAAAACTTTTGAACAATATCTTTGCCTAAGAAAAACCTTCCTAATCTATGCAATTTAGATTTTGTAAATTCTTAGGTAATCCTTACAGGATTTACAAACATGTTACCTTGAATATTTAGTAGATGTTCTGTTTCACTGGGCAGTCCCTAAGGTTTCTTCTACTTCATCTACGAAATCCTTTTTGTAACATACACAAGTGCCCTTCCGAAGGAGTCCTAAAAATATAAATATTTCAAAAAAATCTATATGAACATATAATGTAAAATAATATTAAATAATTTGAATATTATGTCAACGCATTACATAAATTTATTGGAGATATATTATTCTAATTTTCATATTTAAGTGGCTATATATATAAAACCCCATCCATGGAAATCTAATCATTTAAAAATTTAAAGAAGTTATCATGATAACATAAGAATAACCCTCAATATAATAAAATGAAAAATTTTCCACAGACACTTATATGATCTTGACAAAGACGATCTTATTCGTTATCCACATTTACCAACAATGGTACACCCAACCATAGAATGTAAGAAATGGTCTTTTGTTTCTTGCTGATGCACCCCCGAGCCAAGGAACGACTCCAGTAGTAGAGATAATTTTTCTTTCATTTATAATTTATTTAAATCCCCTTATCAATTTATCTCTAAATTATATTTCCATTATTTAGTACAAATTCGGGGAGTTATTCCTAGATTTACACTGACTACAACTAGGCGATACCAATTGGTACCTCTCAGTGCTTAAGGAACTAGATATTTTTATGGTATTTTGACTAATTCTAAGTACTTGTACTGGAATACAACATGCCTCTACTAGAGTGAACCATGCCTCTACTGTAATGTAGCATACCTCTGCTATGCATTCACACTGCTGTGAATGATTAATGGTTTTTCCTCATTATATTTTTTGTGTTCTTCCCTTCTCAAACTAGACTAGACTTTTTCCTATTTTCCTCTTTTGTTATGTTCATTGTTGATTCAATTACATTCCGTTAAGGACTAAACCAATTCTTCGATTCTTAAATGATTGTTATTATTTATTATAATGTCCTTTTTAATTTTTAATTTTTTTTACTTCTTCATATTCTTTTATTTCTATCCTAATGGAATCTCGCTTGTATATGTTTCCATTTCTAAATTAATGATTATAAGCCAACACAATATTGACTTTAACATAACTATTCAAAACTTGTATTTGCAGTCTTCCTAATCTATTTGGATAACGTTTATCCTTATTACATATACACATAAAAAAGAAAGAGATGGGACTTGGGTATTACAGTATTAGAGTGAAGGACATTCTAGATGAATATTTGTTGGATCTCTTCATGGCTAGTTTAAATAAGATCCTTTAACATGAGGTATAACTCTTTGAACCTAAACCATTGGAGAATATTTTTTCAATGGAAAGGAAATTAAAAATTAAAAATATGGCTACTAGAAGGGTTGGTACAATCTATTCTTCAGAAATATCCAATATTACAAGAGAGATGCACCCCACATATGCTTCATAGATTTACAATAACATTACGATTGAATACACAAGATGTTCCCAAAGGCTTTCCATTACCTCTATTATATACCAAGTGTTCTGGAAGAATAATATGTTGGAATATTATAAACCTGCTCACAACTTAGGATAAAATAATTAATCAATTTTGATAAATTTCCTACCCACTAGCCTTGATATACAACATCCACTTGCACTACAAAGTCAAAAATTTCCATCTATACCCATGAATGCTTTAATTTTGATTATGATTTATCTTGACCACTTTATTGAATCCCAGAATTAGTAATTGCACTTTCCGGAATATTCTTCCTTATTCTTCTTTTATCCAACTTTTCTGTAGATAAGGTAAAGCTAGTTAACTAGGAAACTGGTATCTTTTGTTTCGAACCCATCCTCCATTATTTTCTCTCCATATTCCAGGATTAGCAAGTATTTCCTTTACAGATCATCACTCACTCATGATTTAGATAATTTGTGAGCTCTTGGTATAATTATGAAACTACTTTATTCACCTCTAGGGGGTTGTCATATTTAGTAAGCTACTTTATGAGCTAGCATGAATTGGGTCCTAGAAACTCTATTTTTGTTTATAAGGATGTATTATCTATGTAATAATATCAATTATTATTCATTTATCATTCGTAATGCGTGTTCATTATTCTTCTTCTTCTCTCCTTATGCTAATTCCCTGCCATTCTCTGTAACGTTAATTGTGTGCATAGATCCTTAGCTAGTTTATGAAATTTTTCATGTGATCAAGGATTTATAATTTCTACATAAAATCCTAAAATACATGTGGGATAAATAATTTTCCATCTCTTTATATAATGAATGGTAATAGGAAAATATTTCTCCATGATCCATGTGGGATAACTCGTTTTACATAAGATTAAAATTATTTATTTATTACAATGCTAGATAAGACATCTTATGACATAATACTAGACATCATTATACATGTAATATCAAAATTACACAATCCAACACTCCCCCTTAATGGCTATTGGGAGAAAAACACATAAATGGAAGAAGAGGGAGTTGCATTAGCATCCCCTCTTGATGGAAAATTTCATCACTCCCAATAGACACAATAATACATGAACTTTTATTCTATCATGGATTTGGTGAAGATATCAGTTGCTTGTTTTTTTGTGGTACAATACTCCAAACAAATAATTCCATCTGCAACAAGATATCAAATGTAATGAGTATCCAAGTCAATGTGTTTAGTTTTGGCGTGATACATGGAATTGCACGCAAGATGAATTACACTCTAATTGTCACTCTAATGTGTTTACTAGACAAAGCTATACCACAACATGTTGTGTCCACATTTCTTCTTTAGTTGCTTCCTTACATTCCCTATACTTTGATTCACAATAATACAGATAAAGACTTATCAAATTCTTACTAGACCATGAAATCATACTTGAATTAAGATAAAATATGTACCCTACAATAGACTTTCTATCTAAATCATCCCATGCCCAATCAGAATCTGTATAATGAAGAAGTGAAACTGTAGACCTACTAGAATAAAAAAACACCATAATGCACAGTCCCCTGTAAATATTTGAAAATCCTCTTTGTTTCTTTCCAATTACTTTCATGAGGATTTTGTATAAACCTTGAAACCATACTAGCTACAAAAGAGAGATCTTTCCTTTGTGTGTCAAATATATCGAACTTCCCACATGTTGACGATACAAAGTGGCATCAACAAGAGGAGTTTCATGCAATAAATAGTTAACTTTAAACTAGATTGAAATGGTTTAGGTGAAGGCTTACAATCACTCATATGAGATCAAGCAAGTAAACTTGTCGCATATTTAGGCTAAGACAATAGTGAACCATCAACCATACGTAATACGCAAACCAAAAAAATAATGCATTAGGCCTAAAACGATCATTTTAAAATTCATTCTTTAGATTGTTCTTCATTTCATGTATAAATGTAAGATGGATTCTAGTAATAATAATATCATACAAATAAAGTAATATTATGAGCACATCAGATCAAATTTCTTCACCTACATATTTGGATAAGATATACACTATTTAAAATGATTATTCAAGAATTAAGCATATGTTTTCTCATACAATGCTTCAAGTGCATGTTTAAGACCATTTAAAGACTTGTTCAATTTGCATACTAAAAATGAAGTGTCAACCGTAATAAATACAAGTGGTTGTTGGATATAAATGTCTTGATTGATATCATCATCAAAAAATTTACTCTTGAAATCCATTTGGTCTATTTCCCATTGATATTATGTAATAAGAGAAATAATAGTTATTATTATGTTCATTTTAGCAACCGGAGTAAAAGTTTTAGTATAGTCAATACCTTCTTGTTGAGAGAATCCTTTTGCTACTAACCGGGATTTATGTTTTTCAATATGCCCATTTGCAGTAAAATTTGTTTTATATATCCATTTACATCCAACTAAATTCTTTGAAGAAAGAATGGGAATAAGATTCCATGTCTTGTTTTTCATTAAAACGTTATATTCAGTTGTCATTTATTTATCCCATTGAAGTTAATATTTATATTGAGAATAGGTAGAGGAGTCATATGTGGCGAACAATTTAGTCATGAGGAAAAATTCATATCTAGTTCAAAAAGTATCAGAAGGAATACCAATCTCAGAACTTGCAGATTCAAGATTTTTTCATGCCCAAAGAGGAAGAGACATAGTTGTTATAGCTAATTTTACCACACACGGTGAATCACACTTTTATGGCCTTCCTTGTCCCTCTGCAGACTCCTTAGACCCCATGGACCATTTTTGTATTTTTGATGTTTCCAAGTGTTACGGAGAGAAATTCATATGGCTTGGGGTACCACAACAGACAGCTTGACCCCAGAAATCAATCATTTCCTATATGCAAGAGAAACCAAATATCTAAAACTAAAGGATCTCAAATTGTACCTTATTCCGAATGGTTGATGTAGATCCCCATTGAGCTTTATAACTCCACCTTGAATTAATAAATTGCTTCCTCAACATTCAATAAACAAGACAAGCATGCTATATATATAATTTTGTTATACCCACTCTAGCATATATAATCAATAACATATAAGCATTTGAAATCATCCATGGATCAAATATTCATTCAAATACACATTATTGGACAAGAAAAGATATTTCTATTAATATAAAACAAATATTACAATAGAGACAACCTCTATCGGTACATATGAGAATTGAAGAAACTGAGTCCCCCACTTCAATCCTCCATCTCTCGATAGCAAGCTCACAAGCAAAAGGAAAGATTGGGAAGAACACAAAAGTGCTCCAAGGGACAAAGGGATGCAGACTCAAGTATAAGCTTCGGAAACAATGGACTATAGTTTTCTTGCTCTTCAATTCCTCATGCCTTCAATGTATCTGAAGGGTTCCTTATATAGCTCTTCAATGGGGTAATGAAAGGTCGAATCCGAGTGATATCAAGGCATATGGAAGGCCATGAGACAAGTGAGTCGGATCCATATCAAGGAAAACTCCAAAAGAATTTGGCCTTTTGCACACATCCCGATGTATGCAGGTTTAAGGGTCAAATCCGTGTATATACATGAGAAAGGGATTAAAAGTTGTGTATGAAAAATTTTGCATGTTTTACAGGATGATCTTGGAAACATAAAAGGTACAAAAATGGTCCATGGGGTCTAAGGAGTCTGTAGAGGGACAGAGAAGGCCATAAAAGTGTGATTCACCATGTGTGGTAAAATCAACTGTAACAGATGCCCCCTAATGTGTGAGGTCAGAGGGGTCATCGATGGCCGAAATACATTATAAATCCATCCCAGAAGTGGAGTGATGAAGAACCTAGTGGAAGAACCAACCATCCAATTAGTACAATATAATGATAAAGCTTTGCATATAACTGGAAATAGATACAGCAGTCCCGAATACATAAGAGTACAATGGCCATGAATAGGCATGATACAATATGACATGTGTGGTCATCGCCACATATAATATAAATAGATAAGAATCTCCCTGATGAAGATATACAAAGGATCATGATCTCCATGAAGGTTAAATATGTGTAATGGATCAAGATCTCCATAATGGCTGGAAATGTCTGACATATACTAGAATCAATTCATGAGAGCTGAAATCTCATGAACATTGGCATGATCAAGGCGGTAACATATAAGACATGCCACCAATCTGGAAGGTCTTCTACACAAACTACTATGAGTACATGTCCTACTATGTGAATATAGGTGTCGAGGTTGAACATAGTAGTCTTGAATTTTTCATATGCTTAGCTAAGACATCAGTATTTCATTACATTTTCATAACAAAAGCATATAAACAGGATCACTGAAAGATAGACAAGCACAACCATACAAAAGGAACACAAAGATTTATCCTGGGAAAACCCTAAAGGGAAAATCCTAGCAAAATATTCCTCAATATAGATGCCCCAAAAAGATAAAAGATAAAACCAGCAAGGAGATCAAAGCCTGGTCCTCCTCATTCTCCAGCTACTTCTCTTCTCCACTAATGCGCTACACAAGTGAGAATGTGTGTTCCAAATGAGGAGCACCACACCTCTATTTATATTCATCCGTTCACTTTATTTAACTCATGCGACATGTAGGCTCGAGTTAATCATGTAGGCTTGAGTTACACATGTAGGATCAAGTAACCACACTGGGTTGCTAATGACCCACCGTTACAATTGGAAGGGACTACCTCATGACTCTTATTAGTTCTTCCGATTAGAAGCATCGGGGCACAAAGATAATACAAGTAGTTCTCTCGGTAGGACCATCGAGGACCACAAAAGATACATATAGAATATTCTTTGAAGTTACAATATTTCAACACTCCCCATTAACGAGAAGGGTATTCTACAACAACAACAACAATATTAGGAGAGGACATCATCAACATCATCAGGGTAACGCATCTATAAATCATTGGAAGCTTTTCAACATCATATAGTCTTCGTCTTCAATTTTCAATGATAAGAACTCTTTGATTAGCATCAGCATTTTTTTCCCTTTTTATCAGCAACATCTTCAACACTTTGATCTTTTGATCAGCAACACCTTCAGCAACATCTTCAGCAACATCTTCAGCACTTTGAACTTTCGAACAACAACATCTTCAGCACTTAGACCTTTCAATCGGCAGCAACATCTTCAGCACTTTGACCTTTCGATGAGCAACATCTTCAGCGTTTTGAACTTTTGATCAGCAACAATATCTTCAGCATTTTGATCAGCAACATCTTCAGCACTTTGATCTTTCTATCAGCAACAACATCTTAAACATTTTGATCGGCAACATATTCAGCACTTTGATCTTTCCATTAGCAATAACATCTTCAACATTTCGATCAGCAACATCTTCAGTACTTTGATCTTTGGATCAGCAACAACTTCTTCATCATTTTGTTCTCTCGATAAACAACCTGATTGGTAACATCGTGATCAGCACCATAATCATACTTCAATTCTTGAACAACATGATCATCATGATATTCTCATCTTTTGATCAGTATGTCGTTATCATCACATACTAATCGTTTGATCAGTATGTTATCATCATCATACTTTGATATTTCGATCAGTACATCATCATCGTCATACTCTGATCAATACATCATCATCATCATACTCTGATCTTTCGATCAGTACATCATCATCATCACACTCTGATCTTTCGATCAGTACATCGTAATCATCATCATACTCTGATCTTTCAATCAGTATGTCATCATCATCATAAAAACATCATCATCATGAAAACATCATTATCATCAAAACATCAACATCATCAAAACATCAACATGATCCTTCCTTTCAGAATTACGGGATTTAGGTCTTTACGGAGTTACCAATGATCCTTCCTTTCGGAATTACAGGATTTAGGTCTTTACGGAGTTAATAACGATCCTTCCTTTCGAAATTATGGGATTTAGGTCTTTACAGAGTTACTAACGATCCTTCCTTTCAGAATTACGGGATCAACACATTTGTGGAACTCAGACAATCCTTCCTATTGGAATTATGGGATCAATTCAATGATCCTGCCTTTCGGAATTACGGGATTTAGGTCTTTACAGAGTTACTAACGATCCTTCCTTTCAGAATTACGGGATCAACACATTTGTGGAACTCAGACAATCCTTCCTATTGGAATTATGGGATCAACACATCTATGGAACTCAGACAATCCTTCCTATTGGAATTATGGGATCAATTCAATGATCCTGCCTTTCGGAATTACGGGATTTAGGTCTTTACAGAGTTACTAACGATCCTTCCTTTCAGAATTACGGGATCAACACAGATGTGGAACTCAAACAATCCTTCCTATTGGAATTACGTGATCAACACATCTATGGAACTCAGACAATCCTTCCTATTGGAATTACGGGATCAATTCAATGATCCTTCCTTTCAGAATTACAGGATTTAGGTCTTTATGGAGTTACTAACGATCCTTCCTTTCGGAATTACGACATCAACACAGATGTGTAACTCAGAAAATCCTTCCTATAGGAATTACGGGATCAACACACGTTCTCAAGTGCCGAAGTCATCGGATCCATTCTGAACCGAAGTTCAAGGATGATACAATCCTACCACATTCATGGGGACCGAGATCTCCTGATACATTTTGAATCGAGGTTCAGGGATGATGAAATCCACCACTTTCACGGGGGCCAAGACCTCCAAATACATTTTGAACCGAAGTTCAGGGATGATGCAATCCTACCACTTTCACGGGGGTTGAGACCTCCATATACATTTTGAATCGAGGTTCAAGGATGATGCAATCCAGCACTTTCACGGGGGCTGAGACCTCCGGATACATTTTGAACCAAAGTTCAGGGATGATGCAATCCCACCACATTCACAGGGGTTGAGACCTCCGGATACATTTTGAACCGAATTTCAGGGATGATGAAATCCCACCACATTCATGGGGGTCGAGACCTCCAGATACATTTTGAATTAAAGTTCAGGGATGATGCAATCCCACCACATTCACGAAGACTGAAGTCACCAGATCTATTTTGGACAGATGTCACAGGATGATAGAATCCCTCTTCATTCTTGAGGACTGAGGTCACCGGATCACTTTTGGACAGATGGCCCGGGATGATACAATCCCTCTTCATTCTCGAGGATCGAGGTCTCTGGATAACTTTAGGGCAAGTTCCCAGGGATGATACAATCCCACTGCAACATCACTACTCCCCCTTTCGAGGAAGGTCTTTTCGAACAACACCAAGATTGTCTCGAAAGTGTTCGAACTTTACCTGAGACAAAGGCTTCATCAGTACATCATCATTCAAACCATCATCATCTCCATCTTCAGTATGTGAATACTGAACTATCACCATATGTATCTCCAGTATGTGAATACTGAAAGCATCATCATCTATATCTTCAGTATAGAAATACTGAAAGCATCATCATCTATATCTTCAGTATAGAAATACTGAAAGCATCATCATCTCTATATTCAGTATAGAAATATGGAATCATCATCATTTGCATCTACAGTATGTAAATACTAAAACATCATCTATATATTTAGTATGGAAATACTGAAACATAATCATCTACATCTTATCTTGTATGTAGAAATACTGAATTTTATGTGTTACAATCGGAACACAGGGTTCGTTGTCATCACAAATCTGGTTATCACATAGAATAATTGTAGTATCCATCTTCAGGTCAAAGAGACCTGATATCAGCTTCTGAAGCCATATGACTTCACAACTTAGCAGATCAATCTTCTATGTATTTTGCTTCAGCTGTGCTACGAGAAACACTGGATTGTTTCATGCTAAACCATGAACTCATAGCAGACCCCAAACAAAAGCATCTACCTATTGTGCTTTTCTTGTCTGAGATACTTCCAGCCCAATCTGCATTTGTGTAGCCATACAATATATACTCATGGCTACCATCATAGTATAGACCAAATTCTATAGTCCCTTTCAGATATCTCATCACATGTTTGCCAGTTACTAGGTGAACCTGTCTTGGTTGAACAAGATATTGACTTAAGGTGTTCACAGCAAAACAAATGTCTGGTCTGGAATTTGTTAAGTACAATAATGACCCAATGATCTGTCTGTAATGAGTCACATCCACTAACTCTGATGAGTCATCAGCTAACAGCTTCAGGTTGGAGTCCATGGGTGTGTCCATGACTTTGCATTCCAACATATCAAATCTTTTCAAACTTTGCACTGCATACTTTCCCTTATTGAGAAAGATTCCTTCATATTTCCGGACCTAGGAAATTAAGTATTAGACCAAGGTCTAAATTCTTCAGTGGACTTCTTTTTGCA
This sequence comes from Pseudotsuga menziesii, assembly GCA_001517045.1. NCBI lineage: Eukaryota > Viridiplantae > Streptophyta > Pinopsida > Pinales > Pinaceae > Pseudotsuga > Pseudotsuga menziesii. The sequence continues at coordinate 555,161 of LPNX010824811.1, read as the reverse complement.
TTCTACAATTTGTTTCTCATTCCCTGTTAGAAAATAGGTCATCCACATATAATAATAGGATGACAGGTTCATCTTCTACAACCTTGAGATAAAGGTTAGGATCGACTTTACTCTTGGAAAATCCCATGCTCGTCAGGAAACTATCTATTCTTCCATACCAAGCTCTGGGAGCTTGCTTTAGGCCATAGAGGGCCTTCTTCAACTTGCATACGTGAGTCCATCTGTCTTCAACTTCAAATCCTTGTGACTATTCAATGTAAAACTCTTCCTCAATCATACCATTAAGGAAGGTTTGTCTTTACTTCATCATGGAAGAAACTACCATGTTAGTTATAAAGAAAGTATACCTTGCTTCTTGGAGTAAGTGTCTCTTCAGAATTAATTCCCTCTTTCTGAGAGAAGCCACAAGTCTTTCCTTACTTCTATCAGTAGCATATTTTATCTTACTGATCCATTTGGAAGATACCACATTCTTGCTTTCTAGTTTGAGTATTATATCCCAAACATCATTCTAGTATTCTTTCATCATAACATATTTCATGAGTTCATCTTGTCAAGTCATCAACATATCCTAGTCTTCTGCATTCAATCTTGAAGGTTGGAACCCACTTTACTCTTGGTAAAGTCTCGATCCATCAGGAAGCTGTCCATCATGTCGTACCATGTTGAACTCAAATATCTTATGTAGTCACTCCCCCTAAAGTGGAGTATCATCTTCCCTCTTCATTCTGTATAGGTGTTTCTATGCTTGACATATACTTGTCGATAGAGTATGTCATGTCATAGTCTATTCTTTCAAAGGCAACTCACGAACTTTGCTTTGTACACTTGTTCTTGTAGATCCG
>LPNX010824811.1:520003-554267 GCA_001517045.1 Pseudotsuga menziesii | reverse complement strand
TCGTATACATCATTCCCCATGATCAACTGTTATTCTTTGATCATAGCTTCTTTCATAGCATTCTTTTCTTCATCTTGAGTTATCTCTCATACCCATGGTCGTATTCATCCTTCGAGGTGGATCTACCACTCTCTGAAGCTCTTTCTTCGGTCATGGTGTCTCTGACCCTAGGAGCTTCAGATTCATGTTCATTGGAGTGAATATTGAATTGTCATCACTTGTTATTTGAAACAAGTCTCATCCTTCTTTTCTTGTAGGAGGTTGTACAGGACCTTTCCTACAATTCAAATGCACCAGTTACATGGTTAGAACTGCATAACAACTAATTATTATGCATCATACAATTTTTTAGCCAATACAACATTCATCCATGTCTCACAGAAACTTTGTAGATGTCTTCCATCTTTACCATGACATCATTGAGATTGTGCACTAATCCAATATGTCAGCAAAGAGGTTTGATAAGTAGCAATGGAGATTTGTATGGCACCATGAGCTACTTACCCATCACAAGAATATTAGTAGTATACAATCATTAATGCAAAACAATCTATCATGCATAATACGTCAACTAAATATAATCAAATGCATAACAAAACAATATCATGCAATGACAATTGAATACTTATCTTTTATTCATTTCATGGATAGACTCCTTCTTGATCCTTCTACTTCATCATCTTCTTCATTCATGACATCATCATTTCTTATCCAAATGATAAGATGGATAAGAGGTTCTTCAAGAATTGAGTTCTTCACATTACTCATTGCTTGAGGGATCTTCTTTGAATGGTGAGAGCTTGATCTTCAATTGCTCCCACCTTCTTCTTCTCTTCTTATGAGTCGAGATTCTTCTTCTTCCCAGAGTCTGTTGAAAGTAATTACTTCCTTCTGGCACACATTCCTTGAATGAATGAATTCTATGATCCTGGGAGACCATTCAAGGTGGCTATCACCACTTCTGCATTCTCCAATTCTTCTTCTACCGCTTCAAGATATTCTGCATTCTGGATCTTCACATTCTTCAACTGTTTTCTCAAATCCATCTTTTGATTAATGTTCTTATCTTCAAATATATTGATCAAGGAATAAAAAATCTTTGGTTTCTTTAGGGAAGACACTTGTGGTACAATTTGATCTGTGATTGAATCAACAATGATCTTCTTGGCCTTGATCAAGTTCTTCTTGTGTAAGGATTTGAGCCTCATCTCCTTCTGGAACTGGAACCTCTCTACTCATGAAGGTATCCAATTCATTTTCTTCAGAGAGATCAAATCCTTCCATGCTTGAAATTTGTCAACTTCACCAAGCTTATCATCAAGCTGATGTGATATATCACTTTGAAATGAGAACCCCAAATGCAAATAACAAAGGATTAGATCTTACCGATTTGAGGTGTTCGTCCTGGTTCCGGAGTTGGCTGATCTAGGGTTTGCCACAGAAACCCTAATTTTAAAAACTTGGAATATTTTAGATATGATTCAATAGAAATATATATATCTTCAAATGGAGCTGTCCAAAGTACTCCTTTTCTGAAAACAGTGGAGGGAATCTCCCGGAACAGGAAGCCCTAGTTTTCCAATTTCTTCTAGAGAAATGCCTGTCACTGTTTCTATGATATATCCAAAATTAATGCTCCTATATGTCTAAAATTTGTAAATGAGGTAACCTCACATGTCCCTGATCCATGACCACAGGTGTCATCAGAATTGGTTTCACCAATTGGGATTTATGATCATTTTCCCAAGGTGCCTTGTTACGAGACTGTTCCGAACAGTGAAGTTGTACGGGATTTCATGTGTCACTGTTCCATATTCTACGTCTTCAGTTTGGACCATGAGAATTATAGTCTGTTCCATTTCTGGAACATCTTCAGGAATTCCATTTGGACCTCTGTAGCCCAAGATATTGCAATTCTCCCCAGGTGTCCTGTTTAGGGATGAATTTTGGAAGAGGTTGGAACCCTAACTTGGAGGGATGATATATCCAATAATATAGTGAATCGGAGGCTAAATTTTGGAAACCATGTACATAAGGATTGTATCTTCAGTCTCTGCAATTTTCATCTCATGAACCTTTTCCAATGTCAGGATATAGCGAATGTACCAAAAGTTAGCAGTTTTAGTATTTAGGGTTTTTCTAGCATGGGGTCAAACTAGGGTTTGAATTTGCCGGAGTTTCACCCAACCAAAAATCTTGATCCAGGTCTCTAAAATTATATTTTGATGAGGAGAGAAATCCTATTCTGGGATCACTCAAAAATTCTTCTTCTGCAAGAAGCCCTAATTTCCCGCACCGAAAACTGAAAATGCTCAGAATCGAATTCCGCTTCGACAGAAAGATGCGCCCTTCAATGGAGAGTCAGCCTAGCCTTCTTTTGCTGATCGATTGTGCAGAGAGAACCAAAAATTAAGAAGCCCTAGATTCTGTAGCTGCATAATTCCTTCTTTCAGGGTGGCTCTGATACCATGTTGAATTTTTCATATGCTTAGCTAAGACATCAGTATTTCATTACATTTTCATAACAAAAGCATATAAACAGGATCACTGAAAGATAGACAAGCACAACCATACAAAAGGAACACAAATATTTATCCTGGGAAAACCCTAAAGGGAAAAACCCAACAAAAGCTTCTTCAATATAGATGCCCCAAAAAAATAAAAGATAAAACTATTAAGGAGATCAAAGCCTGATCCTCCTCCTTCTCTAGCTACTTCTCTTCTCCACTAATGCGCTACACAAGTGAGAATGTGTGCTCCAAATGAGGAGCACCACACCTCTATTTATATTCATCCGTTCACTGTATTTAACTCATCCGACATGTAGGCTCGAGTTAATAATGTAGGCTTGAGTTACACATGTAGGCTCAAGTAACCACACTGGGTTGCTAATGACCTACCTTTACAATTAGAGGGGACTACCTCATGACTCTTATTAGTTCTTCCGATTAGAAACATCGGGGTACAAAGATAATACAAGTGGTTCTTCTGGTAGGATCATCGGGGACCACAAAAGATACATATAGAATATTCTTCGAAGTTACAATATTTGAACAAGTAGTCCATCGTTTGATTACCGATCATTGATGTATACCATTAACAGACGCGAGATCACCCACCGATAATGAAAATGGGAATCAAGGTACTACAGTACAAACTAACAAGTGTGAATAAATGTGTTGAGGTCAAACACTTGAGAGAATCCATCGATTAGGGGACATTGATGTATTCCCAAAAAAATGTCGATGGTAAGAGAACCTACCACTGATGACTGCAAGTCTCAAGGCACTCAAAAATGACTCTAGATTCCTGTCCCAGAATAAATGATCTGAAGTCAATTGGATGAAATCCGCTAGAAGGAGGGCATTAAGGTGTCCCCCATCATCCAACACGAGGTACTCAACAAAGTTGTATAATGTGGAAGGACTTGATCATAAGCTGCACGAACTAGTAACTGTACCGGAAATGGCTGGCATGCAAAGTCAAGATAACTGAAGAATGGTCAACTTAGGTTTCAAATTCCTTCAAATAAGAGCATAAAGGTGAATGGTGACTGAATGTAGGTAGCATAGACTCGATTTGCAAACCTTGGACATCTCTGTGACACAAGAGGCATCGATAAAGGCTTCATAGGGACTGGAAGCTTAACCAGTCGGTGGGGATAAACTCAGATAAACGAGTACAGCTCCTAAACTCAAACTATTAACCCAACCAACAGATGTGATATACATTGATCTGTTTGAAGGCGACATGACTCAACTGCTGCCAAAGATAACATCTTTTCTTGTCCGGATTTTTGTTTTTTTTTTTAATTTTTTGGACTTTTTCAAATATTTGAAAAGCTTGAAAAAGAATAAAATCGATTTAAAGTTACAGACTAGGAGGAGATGATTGTAAAATAGGCAAACAAACTAGTTCCAAGCAGCGGACCATACCTATGCTCGATGCAAGGATACATGTGTAGGATAATGACACTCGGGGGAAAGTCCCCTCCCTGTAAAAATAGGGAATCAAGATGCAAAGGATATCTAAAATGAATCTATGTGGCTAGACATGAGACAAGATCGGGCTGTATAGCTAATACTCAAAGTCAGGGAATCCGACATAAGGCTCAATGAGGAAGGAAAAACTCATGATAATGCAATTACAACTTGACATAAGGGATTCCTGGGGAAATAAGCCAGCAAAAGATCAAGAGGACTATGAGGCTCTTGCGAAATGTCATGGTGATACTATACAACGGACTCCCACACCCTAGAGGACAAAGTGTTGGCATGGGTGCCAAATGCAAATAAGGAGCTAACTAGGGCACCCATGTAAGGTCAAACTCTACCATTCACATCATGTCACTTATAAATTAGCAAGAAGGTTGCGTGACAAGATAGAATGGGTTTGTACCTAGGGTTATAATGAAATGGTCATAAGGTCATGAAAAATGTAAATAGAGTTGAAACCTAACTTGTATTCTAGTTTAAACATCATACCTGAAATCGACACGAACAGGACAAAATAATGGTCGAAGCGATGCTCAAACCAGTCTCCTACATCATCATATTAGTCAAAAATGGTCCAAAAGGGTCAAAAATGGTCCAAAACTATAGAAAGGGGGTAAAAATTTTAAAAAATTTGAAAAATTTCTATAAATAGTAAAATATTCAAAACATTATATAATATTTGAAATTTTTACCCAATTGAGCTCAGAACTTCAAATGCGAATTTCGGGAGTTTCAGCTGGCGAAATTCGACACTGTTTTTTCTAGGTAACTTCCCATGCCCTGCTCTTTCATTTGCATGTAAATTTTTCAAATTTCCATGGTGAAAATATATTTCTAGGACATTCTAAATTATGCACCATGACCCACGTGGAAATCAAGGATTTTTTTGCGTATAGGGCTGGCTATATGCGGAAAAATGACTTAAAGTTGTGTACATATGCGGCTGTTTAGAAAACAGTCACATATGCGGCCGCATTTAAGTTTTTCTAAGAAAAATAATGACCAAAACTCAAATTGAATGTGTAGGATGGTACTAGAATGGAGGGAATAGGAGCACAGGGATGTAGAAGCAGAAATACGGGGTGATCTAATGGCACAACAAGCTCTTCGTGCATGTGGACTCTACAAGTTTTGGTGTCTTGGTGGCTTAAGGGCCAAACCAAGACTACTGCAGATGCTAGTAGACTATTGGGATCCTGACTTAGAGTCTTTCTAGATCGACGGGATGTCCCTCACTATAGAGGTGGAGGACATATACTTCATTATTGGATTGTCCCAACAGGGGGAAGTGGTGAACTTATGGTCTCGTGGGCCCAAAGGTGGCCTCACCATAGATGAGTATATAGCTGTATACTATTATATAGACATGGATAAGGTCAGGAGTCAGATCCCAACTAACTCCATACCGGTACGAGGCCGAAAGGCCCTACTACTAACACTCGGCAGGATAGCAGGGCCAGCCTCACTCCACCAGGCCTCGTGGCCCTTGATGTTCTATGTAGTGGAGTGCATGAGACCCATATTTTACAATTGGAGTACTGCGCTATTGAGCAACATGAAGCAACAGCTCAGTGACTACAAGATGGGCATGATACAAAAATTTGGTTTCAGCAGTATACTGAGCACGTTCTTCTTTGAGTGTGTTCTGGGATTGAGCCCTAGAGTTGACGTTCCTCTTCATGGGGTTCGAGATCTGGCCCAAGGATGTTGGGAAGATGCGATGCACAGACTGGGTGGAGGTAGGGTGTCCAACCCCTATCCAGCTAATTTCTTTCCATGGTGGTGGCGGCAGATAGTTTCCATCGATGATTACCCCTATGTGGGGATTTATTTTTGGGGAGATCCCGACATGCCTCTACCACCAGGATCAGCATACAGTGACATTGGTAATGAATCCCAACCCTCTTTTTAAGTTTTTTGAATTATTTAAATTTTTTTTTGTTTTTGATATATATAGACTCAAAAGACATATTTTTGCGTGACAAAACATAGTGGCATCCTTTCATATGTATGCAGATGTAGGACCATGGCGGCCTAACAGTTTCCTTCATCATAGATGGAGGGGAAGAGGAGATGACATTATGGGTGTGGATGTGGAACAGACACTCCAAAGCATTCATACCAACTTTGTGCGGCTGACACATAGGGTACCCATGGCGCAGGTCGAAGACCTGCCTAAGGTCATGCAGCGTCAGGTGGTGGGTATACCATGAGCATGGATGTGGTTATTTCGATGGCTAGCTAGAGTCATGGTGACATTCCACGATTAGAACCCCCCTCCTCCTCCCCAGGCTTAGATACCTGGGAGTGATACATTTTTTATTATCGTGTATTTATATTTTGGTGGCTCGGAAGCCCCATTTTTGTATTATGACACTTATGTATTATCACATTTTGGATGTTTAATGAAATTTTTTTATGATGATCGATTTATTTATTTACATGTGTAAAAATGTATGTTTGTGATGAGCTTATTGTCTATGAATAAAATGCCAATCTAACACATAGTTAGCATATGAGTCAGCAACTTGATTATAAATTCTTGGAACATGTACATATGTTATGTTGTCAAATTTCCATTCTAACAATCTCACACGTAAGAATCTTCGTAATAATGTTGGATCCCTAACATGATACAAGCCATTAAGCTGTGACACTACTAACTGCGAATCAAGACGTACCTCAAGAGAGAAAACACCATGTGAAATGGCATCCCGCAGAAGCTCTATAACGACACTATATTCAGCAACATTGTTTGAAGAGGGTTGTAAACATACGCCTCCTGAAGACAATACCTGGCCCGTAGGAGTATAAATCACCCAACCAGCAGAGGTTGAGTGTTGAGTGTGGCGGTTAGCACCATCCGCAAATCCTATATATATGGAAGACTCCATTGACATCTGTCGTAAGAAATGAAAGCTAATCAACAAACCCAATCACCATAAGAAAAACCTAACTATGCGAAATAGTGTGCAATAATATACAATAGTCAGCCCTAGCTGAGAATCATGCATAGTACTTTTTAATCTAGAGCCCATTTCTAGACTCCACCAAGGTCGTCCCCTTGTAATATACTAACTCATATGTGCCCTTCTCTAACACACGTTTAACAATGTAAGGACCATGCCACATGGGGTTAAACTTTCCTGCCCCCAAGGGTTCTTTAGCTTGATCCCACAAAAGGACCAAATCTCCTTCACTAAACTTCCTTGGATAGACAGATTTATCATACTAGACCTTAACGCGACACTTATTCACTTCTAGAGCCACCAAGGCATCTCGGCGTTGCTCATCAAGCTGCTCTAAGTGGACCAAATGTTCCTCCAATGGGGAAGTGTTTGGTAAGATCTCTATGGCTAGCTTTAAAGAAAGGATTTCGCACTCAACCAGTAATACAGACTCCACTCCATGTACAAGTTGATATGGAGAAAAACCTATGGCAGTCTTAACCATGGTCCTATAATCCCACAAAGCAGGATATAACATGATATGCCAATTGGTCTTTCTTTTTGCGATGGTTCATTGGAGAATGGAATTGAGTGATTTGTTCACTGCTTCAACCTGTCCATTCACTTAAGGTTAATAAGAAGAGGAATGATCCTGCTTATACCCTAACTTTGAGGCCAACGCTTCCATCATCCGATTCTAAAAGTGCCTACCATGTTTAGTGACAAGCTATTTCGAAATACCGAACAGAGTAATGATCTGGTTGAATACGAAATGTGTGGCTGTCTCACCATTGGATTTAACCGTGGGCATAGCCTTAGCTCATTTCGTGAAATAGTCAACAACCACTATGATATGATGATTCCCCCTAGCTAAAGCTGGGTTACAATCCATGAAATGAAGACCCCACTTAGTGAAGGGACTGACAATGATAATTGGATGTAATGGGGCAGGATGTGAGCGCATATTGCATGCAAAACACCTAGCAAGGGTGGCACTTCTTGACCGCATTGACACAATCTTTAAAGATTGACGAGGAGAAATAACCCGCTCTCAAGATTTTTTGGGCTGTAGAAAGCATAGATAAATGACCACCACATACCCCTCCATGGCAATCATTCAGCACAAGCTTAGCCTCCTCATGAGTTAAACAACAACGTAAAATGAAATCTACCCCATGGTGGTATAATGTGTTATCCACTATGAGGTAATTCTTGGATACATGACGTAACCGTCGTCGCTCATCCCATGAAAGGTGAGGAGGTACCTTCATTGTTTGTAAATATATGATAATATCACTGTACCATGGATCCAAAGTGGAGATCAGGAAAATGTGCTCATCGACAAACGTATCTTTACAAACTTCCTCCTCCTCCTCGCTTGGGAAATCATATATAAGCTCTGCAAAAATCAATGATTTTTTTATTTTGCCGAAACAAACTCAAGATCAAATTCTTGCAAGATGACAATCCACTTATTATACTTTACACCTATCATCCTTCTAGTGAGGATGAACTGAAATGGATTGACATAGGCTACCACCAAGGTCTGGTGAAGGAGAATGTAATGTCTCAATCTTTGAACCGCATGAATGGTAGCCAAGGCAAGTTTCTCCACATGGGAATAATAGATATCTGCATCTATAAGGTTTCAGCTCAAATAATATATGACATGCTCCTAGAGCTCCTCATCCTCCTGAACCAAAACCATACCAATCATATCCATGGGTGTGGCCACATAAAGTAAAAATTCACAGCTATAGTCAGGTGGACTAATCACCGGGGCCGATGCTAAGGATCACTTAAGTGCATCAAAGGACTCCTAGGCTTTCTCAGCCCAGGAAAAGGTAGTATCCTTCTTCAAAAGACGCACAAATCCTCTAGTCAAATTGGCAAAGTTAACTACAAATCTCCGCAATAAATTTTCCATGCCTTGCAAACATTGAAGATGTCTAATGTTTCTCGGGGGAGACAATTGAAGTATTGCCTCAACCTTTAAAGGGTTGACTCTTATACCCTCCTTGAATACAATGAACCCTATTAAGCAACAAGACTTCACACAAAAGATGCATTTATGAGCATTTAACCTGACCAAGTAATGGTGGCATATTTCGAACACTAATATCAAATGGTAGGAATGATGCATCCTCTGATGAGAATGAGAAGCAAGGTCATCCAAAAAGACTTCAATAATCAATTTGAGATCATGGAAGATCAAGGTCATAGCCCCTTGAAAAGTGGCTCCAGCGTTTTTAAGGCTGAAAGGAATCTTCCGATATACAAAGGTACCCCAAGCACAAATAAATGCAGTCTTATTTTGGTCCTCAGGTTTGATCTGTATCTGATTGTATTCAAAAAAGTTGTCCATAAAGGAAAATACCTCGCTTCCTGTACACTCATCCAAAATTTGATCAATAAATGGTGTGGGAAAATTATCCTTAGGACAGGCACAATTCAAGTCACAGAAATCAGTGCATTATGGATCGTTCCCTATTTCTTATCAACCAAAACGAGGTTTGAAACCCACTTCGTCAAGGGAACGGGATAGATAAAACCGACATTCAACAGTTTTTCTATCTGAGCCTTAATCGTGGGTGCTTTTCTAGGATTCACCACATGCAAGCATTGTCGAACAAGATTAGCATTGGGATAAGTTTTAATCTCATGTTCAACAATGCAAGGGTCGATACCTGGCATTTTCTCATATGACTAAGCAAATACATCACGAAACTCTTTGAACAACTCGGTATACTCTTGAATCTTAGCATGGGAACATTCTGCCCCAATATAGACATTCTCAATCTTTCTAGGATCATGAGAGATATTGATAGGAATGGTAGGAGATATGTTTTCCATGTTTCCATTAGCCATTGGACCAGGAGAGCTTAATGGAACCACGGGACTACCAATTCTCTCACTAAGAATCTCCCTAAAGTCTTCACACTCTAAATGGTCAATCTTGGGAAGAAAGTAAGATCTATAATGCAACTCCTCCTAGGGTGGCTCAACCCCAGACATAGCCTTAATAATAGCTTCATCTAATGGAAAAACACTATCAAGGAAGTCATGCACGTGAGAAGAATCAACTGCCCATGTAGGCATCACATATGCGTCCTTCTCCTCCATCCACAAAGAGGAAGGACTAGGCTCTGCAACACATTCAATATTAGCTTGATATGCTATCATTGTTGCAGGTAATGACACGTCTGTTCCGATAGGCTCACACAAAGGAATCGGTGTAGGAAGAATCCAAGGATATTCCCTATGAGTGGCACAGAAAGACATTGAACGTACTGACAATGAAGCCTCATCAGAACTAGACCCGTTCATAAGAACAGGTGTAGAACAATTAAAGGATCCCATAAGGGATGCATACATGCCCACACCCACACTCCCATTTGTCGGCTGAGAGTGATCGACAATCAGGACAGAAGCTCTCGAAGATGTGGTAACACACGGATTCTTGAATGACATTTGATCAATCGTAACTATCTTCCCATTAAACAGAAAGCATACAACTCAAAATAGAGAAGAAGCTACAGCTTGCATACTGTACATCCAATTTCTACCAAGTAACAGATTGTAGTCAAGGGGCGCATCAACCACCTCGACCTCGATCGTGATGGTCTTCCCTCCCAAACAGACCTTAAGAGAAGGAAGAATTTCATGTGGCCGGAACGATCTATCATCAAACGTGGTTATCATGGTAGCGGATTTAGACAACTTGGGGGAACCCAAACCCTTCCAACACACCAAAGACATCACGGAAGCAGTAGCACCTTCATCAATCACAGTGCATTTGATGGTCTTATTAAGACCTTATACATGAATCAAGAGAGACACATAGTAAGGAAATAAAGGCTGTAGTCCCGCGGTTTCAAATTTGATGACAGAGGAAGAGTTATCATCGTTAACGCTAGGAGCAGAAAGCAAATCCTTCCTTTACGAAGGACAACTCTGAAGTACTTCAAGTGCATATATCGCATAAGGAGTGTGTCCCAAATCCTTGACAACAGAATAGTTCTGGGTAGCTCGGGCATTAGGATTGTTCCTCAAATGCTTAAGGAATCCCTTAGGAATGTGAGGTGCAACTTCAGGTTTATCCATAGGGTTTTGAATATGCAAAGGACTCTCAAGTGGAGCAGGTTCCTTTCCAAGGTCTGGTTGTGACGAACCATAGTCGTTCGCACGAGTCACAACCTTAGTAGAATGCACCATATTGATGCAACCATGACCATCACTAGCTTCCAACGGATCTTGATCTCAACCAGACTGATCATGGGTCCTCAAGTTCATGTTTTGATTATGAGGTAAAGGATTGGTCAGCACAGCTGGGCCTTGTGCTATGAACCTCGAGGCTTCTTCTATCCAAGGGAACAAGTGAGTGAAGTGATCATCCTTACAAAACTTGCAAGGAAACTTAACCTTACGTTTAGACTGCTTGTCCCCCCCAGCATTTTAGGAATTCTTGTCATTAGAATTGGCATTTTCATTCCTATTCCCACCCTTATGATTGTTTTTACCCTTCTTATTATTCCTTCTAGGTTACTGGTTACCCTTCTGGTCTGATGATTGCATAGAAAGCACATTCGCCGTTTGGGTGGGTTGAGATGAAGTTGTGGCTTGTCCTGAGGTAGATTGGTTGATAGATAATTGACTGACCTGTTTCACAACCGAATCCATAGGTTTGGTACTCGTACAACCAAAAATGCCATCAGCATGTGGTCCAAGTTTGATCTTAGAGTAAAAGATAGAACGCAGAGCATTAGGATTGATCTCATATAACAAACCAGATTGAGCATAAATCAAATCCAATTCCTGTGCCCTAAAAATGGCTTGTTCCTCGTTCTGAACTCCAGATGTAGAAAGATCCTTCGCTGTATAAGGTAGTAATGATTTATGAAATCGCTCGAGGAGAAACTCCGACGGTATGAAGGCTTTAATCAATCTCTTCCGTCTACGCCACTCTTGTATATGGTCCAAGATATGCGTGGTTTTGTCTTGCTGAAATGTTGATAATAGTTTCATAACAACGTTGTAACACACTGGTAGATGGAAATGGTTGAGAAAAGTCATATCTAGGTCATTGAACAAAGTGAATTCTCCCCTAGGTAACTCTATGTACCATTTCGCTGCAGGCCCGATGAGGGTGCATTGAAACAGCCTTAAACGAATCAAATCTTCATGTAAGGAATTAGAATAGCACCAAAGGTGAAATGTAGTAACATGTTCACTAGGATCTTCTCTTGGTTTTCCCTAAAATTTGGGGATGTCCAAGGGAAGCTTTGTAGGGACAACTAGCCAAGCCGGGTCATAAGATACCGGATCATTCGTTAGTCTCGACAAGTCAGGAAAATTTGACGTTGTGAGGAAAGGGAGCCTAAGTTGAACAGGTCTATGAGATGCTACCTGATGATTTTGGTTCACATAGGACTAATTACTGTAACCACCATGGCCATGGTCATAGTATCCTCCTCCCATTTGACCCATGTAGGGTGACATGGAAGCACCATAATCTGGTGTACCTTGACTATGTGGAGCTACAAAGCCATAATTTGGGGAGTAAGCGGGTTATTGATACCCGTACCCATAAGGTGAATAACTATGCACATATTGTAGTCTATAATGTTGTCCATGAGAGGTCCCATAAGATGTCCCATGAGAAACTCCATAATTAGGAATATGACCTCCTAAAACAATGGGAGGTACTTGTCTTTGAGACATGACTACGCGAGTAGCAGCAGTATGAACATGACTAGTAGAAAAATTTCAGCTCGAAGGACCACGTGAATGAGGGGGAGGAATAGCATTCAAAGAACTAGGAATAGAGGACAAAGGGACATGTGAAACTATGTAAGTGGTATTCCCTACCATCACTCTTCTTGGTTCTTGTACTACGCGAGTAGCAGTAGTACGAACATGACTAGTAGAAACATTCTAGCCCAAAGGATCACGTGAATGAGGGGGAGGAATATCATTCAAAGAACTAGGAATAGAGGACAAAGGGACATGTGGAACTATGTAAGTGGTATTCCCTACCATCACTCTTCTTTGTTTTGGTATCATAATAGTACTACTAACACCAAGTCTAGGATGAATGTGTGATGTAGCCTCCACCACCAGGATGGAGGGTGCAATGTGACTCGTGCTCCCAAATATCTCCACATGGAAAGGAATGGGAATGCCCCCAGGCATAGTGCTAGGATCAAACTCCGAATTGGCATGATGTGCCGGATCATGTGCAGGGATACCATACATGCCACAACTAACATAACTAGTGCTCGCAGATTCATGATATTGAGTCTCGTTGCCCGGCATCCAATACCGACGACCTATGAATGAGGGATCATACCTCGAGTGTGTAGGTATATCATGTGAAGGATTGAACCTAGAGTGTGTAGGTATATCAGGTGAAGGATCATATACAGGGATAGGATCTTCTTCTCCAACCTTCTGAGGTGGAGAAGACAAATGAGGAATTTTATCTTCATGATCTCCCATCGTGTGTGAATCAATGTGAGAAGAAGTCCACCTGGATCATCCGTTTCTCTCTCCCAAAGGAGGAGGAGATGTAGAAGGTGAAAGTCCTTCTAAATGACAAGAATGGTGAGGTGCTGCACCTAAATCCATAATGACTCAAAAAATGAAAAAGACTCTTCTAATTATGCAAACCCTAAGTAAGATAGCGTGCACAGAGCATACACCAATATAATCTAAAGCTAATCATAAGCAAACAAGGGTAGGATATGTGAGATCCCGAATGAAGCAGGTTTGTCTCGCCCAGGAGAGGCTTGAGACTCCCATACACAATAAGCAGAGATTCGTAACCAATTATTGTGGCCCTCAGCATCAACACATATAGCAATTGTGTTGTCTGACCCCAACCTGGCTAGGAAACCTGTAGAATAACCCCTGCAAAGTACCCCCTCGATAACCTAGGTAATGGAACTAAGGTCACCTCAATATAATCAATGCTCAAGAAGATAGTCGCAGGCAGGATTTACTGTATGGGCAGGGTAGCAAAGCCTGAAACTCTTGAAAGAGCCCCTAGATATGAATACAATCCTGGAAATATGTCCAGTGCTACTCAGTTATGACAATGGGTCATCCCAATCAATAATCACTCACACTACCTCATGCTTAACTCCCTTGTAAGAGGAGGATCTTGAGAAACACTAATTATACCAATGAATTTCACACTCTCACCTGGACAGACACATACATGTTGTTTAGTGGTATTGGAGAATTTACTCACAATGAACTATTCCAACACCCTAAAACTTAATCTTGTTGGTGTACCCCATCAAAGAAAATAGTGTAATCCATCTTAATTAAGCGATGATTTTATTTGGCTTTATTACTCAAAAAAGGTAGATGACTGTGCAACCAATGGTGTTATGATGCAACATGAAGCAAAATGCACACCTAACAATTAATCCAAATTCATTGTGTCGAATGAAAAATAGGGCATGCTACTACATGAAATGCAAAATTTTCTTCAAATGACAAATGCAATCATTCCTATATGAAAGCCTGACTAATACTTCTCTAAGCAAATCTAGTGCAAGTACCATGCAAAATGCAAAGTGCAATGATGCAAAAAAGCAAATATTTTTGGATTTTTTGAATAAAAATGAGATGATGAAATAAAAGAATGACTCTAACACCCCCAGACTCTACAAGCACAATTAAACAACAGTCACACAAAGAACTAAGGTAAAAGAGATCTAATGCACTAATACCAAAACAAAAAATAAAAAATGCAATGACAAGAATGTAACGTCCCTGACCCTCCAACCGGCGAAGAGGATGCCACCATGGCCTTAATCATCCGAGCAACCAGCCCCATGAACATGTGCATTCATAAAATACTGAAACCAAATGCATTGAAGTAGAACATACACAAATACATAATTATTTATCATACACAGCAGAAGCAACATACATTCATACAAGCATTCAATATGTTCATCATATTCATTAATAGTAATATGATTGCAGAAGTAAAATAGAGAAGATTACTTATCTCATAAAGAACTCATTCCGTAACCAGCTACGTCGCTGCAACGTTCCACCCAACCATAGGCTAGCACACTCCTAAATCTCTCAGCAATGCTGCCACCCCCGAGCTGGGCATGATTCCCCAAGGAATAAGGAACAAGCAGGCTTACACATAGCCAAGGGTACACAAAACATAGCTAAGCCAACACATATGGGTTTATCAGGCCATTCAGGAGTTGGGAAAGGCTAAATGCTAAGCCGATGAGCTCATTACAGAGCTAGGGAAACCTACACCAGAACTAGCCTGACTTCTATGACACCCACACACACCCAACACAAGGAATCGGTCCCTTCTCTGCTACATAGTCCCTCAGGCCCTGACCTCCCTTCTAGTGCTATTAGAGGTTGTGGAGAAGAAAGCCATCCCTCTAGCTTTGTCTATCTGGTTCCCAAACCCACCAGGCTTGTCAAGCAAAACAAGCCCTCATCCCTACTCCATAATAGTCCGAAGACCAACCACTGCATACACGCAGTCACACAGGCGATTCATAGCTTGGGAAAGGAAAAGAATTCTTGAGTTTTTCTTGGCCCTATCGTGGCCAAAACAATTCCCAAAACAATCTACAGCACCTCCCCAACATGTAAAGAAGACCACATCAAACACAACATAAGGGAGACCACAGCCCCTCCTAGACAATGAAGCAACCGAAAAAGACTTACACAGGCTGCAAATGGGGAAGAAGATACAGACTGCCAACCTATGCGTGAGGGAAAATTGACATCATACCTCTAGAATTCTGATGGAAAACATGCTAGATACGACTCTGTGGAAACGTGAATGACATCCGAAACGACTCGTTCCTCCTGGTTGCATGAGACCAAAACCGAGAAAGAAGATGGTGTGAGGGAACGATCAGACTCCCCGTCCCTACGTGAGGATGAATAGACTATGTAGAGAATCGTGTAGTAGTGGAGAGAGTGGAGAGTTTGCTGGAGTGATGGTGGTGGTTTTTGCTTGCCATCGTTAGGTCAACCCGCTGGTGGAGTGTGCATATGGGCAAGGACTGACAGTCTTGCCACACTCCACTCCCAGCCATAACTGCCCCAACTAACATCAAAACTTTTAATGGTGGTGGTTGGATGAGACAAGGGAGGATGAGCAATCAAATAGGGTGGTGACACATAGATTTTCCCCCATAGCCTCAAGGTTTGACAATCCCCCCCCCCTTATCCTTGTAAGAATCATGACCTTTTCATTATGGTTGTAGTGAGCATAGCTGGTTGGGTTCATTTAATTAAAGATGTATATTTACATGATGACAAAAATTAATATGTATGTCGCATGCCCCGATATACCATCAGTGACAATTTGAATCCAAAACATAGCATAACCAATCGATGGTGGGGCCTTGGACTTTAGCTCCACACCATGATTATTTACAATATATACATCATATACATCTAATCCAATGGGGTCAAAACTAGGGTGTTACATTACCCTCCCCCTTCAATAGCACTGTCCTCAGTGCTTTACAAAATTGAACAAAATGCTACACTGGTATCACCTCAGTGTTCCACACAATTGAACAAAAATGGGTGTGCCAATCGCATGGCATCCTCTAGCTCCCACGTAGCCTCTTCAGGTCCATAGTTCTCCCATTGCACCTTTACCTGCCCTATGGCCTAGTTCTAGAGCATTGTGACCTTCTTGTCGAGGATTCACATTGGCTCGGTTTGGAACTCTCCCTTGGGTTCCACCTGAATCACATCCCAATTTATCACATGGTTAGGATCATGTACATATCTCTTAAGCAAAGAAACATGAAAAACATTACGAGCTCTAGTGGTAGTAGGCAATGCGAGTCTATATGCAAATGGTCCTATCCTTTCAAGAACTTCAAACAGCCCACAGTATCTTAGTGATAGCTTGGCACAACTTCCAAGCTTCAAGGAACTCTTTCTTTCCTTCACTCTGAGGTAAACATGATACCCAACACTGAACTCCCTGTTCACCCTATGCTTATCTGCATAGATTTTCTGTCTATCCTGTACTGCTTTCAGATTCTGTCTAATCTTTGTAACCTCTTGCTCCATTTCCATGAGAAACTCTGGTCCAAGCACAACCCTGTTCACTAGGTTATCCCAAGTCACTGGTGTCCTACACCTTCTTCCGTACAAATCTTCATACGGACTCATCCCCAAGGATTCCTGTTGTCCATTGTTATAAGCAAACTCTACCAAGTGCAAGTAATCTTCCCACTTGGTTGGTTTGTCCATCACATACATATGAAGCATATCTTCAAGCACCTAATTAACTCTCTCTATCTGCACATCTGTCTGAGGATGGTATGCAGTGATGAAGTTGATCTTTGTACCCAAATCTGCAAACAACCCTTTCCAAAATTTGGAAGTGAACTTGACATCTCTATCAAAGACTATTGCCTTTGGCAATCCATGCAATTTGAAAATCTCCTTCATGAAGATATTTGCAATGTCATTAGTCTTATGCGTGGACTTAACCGGTATAAAATGCACTGCCTTTGTCAAATTGTCTACCAAAACCATGATGGAATCATGTTGTCTCCAAGTCATCAGCAATCCTGTAATAAAATCCATGGAAATAACTTCCCATTTCCATTCTAGAATCGGCAAAGGCTGCAACAAACCTGTAGGGTGTTGATGTTCAATCTTTACTTGTTGACATTTCATACACCTCGAAATGTACTCACCCATATTATTTTTCATTCCTGGCCAAAAGTATTGCTTTCTAGCTGTTGCAATTGTCTTATGATATCCTGGGTGACCAGAATATGGAGCTTGATGGATTTCATCCATAAAAACCCTCCTCAAACCTGCTACATTCGGAATATAAATTCTACCTTTATAAGTGAGAAGTCCATCTTATTCCAATTTATATCCCTCATACCTCTTCTCAAGACTTTGCTATTGCAATTTGACTTTTACCTACTCATACAATTCATCTACAACAGCATGACTAACAATCTGCTGCCTCAAATCTGATTGGCAAATACTAAGAGATGCCAAATGCATTTCCTACACCTTCCTGCTGAGTGCATCAACTACCTTATTCTATTTCCCTTTTATGTGCTTTATTTCAAAATCAAACTCACATAAAAATTCCAGCCATCTCGCTTGCCTGGCATTCAGAGTAGGCTAATCAAACAAATACTTTAGACCACAATGGTATGTTCTGAGCTCAAATCTCCTACCCATCAAGTAATGTATCCACATCTTGAGGGCATGTACTATGGCTGCAAGCTCTATATCATGAGTGGCATAGTTCTTCTCATGCTCCTTCAGCTTTCTGGACTCGTAACATATCACATGGTTGTCCTCCATAAGGACTCCTCCAAGCACTTGTCTACATGCATCGGTACACACCACAAAGTCTTTTTCTGGATCTGCAACCTTCAATACTGGTGTACTGGCGAGAAGATTCTTCAACATCTGGAAACTTTCTTCACACCTTGATTTCCATTTGAACTTCATCCCCTTCTTTTGCAAATAAGTGATGGCATGTGCAACTCTAGAGAATCCCTCAATGAATCTCTGGTAGTATCCTACAAGTCCCATAAAATATCTTACATCTGTCACATTTCTTGAAGTAGGCCAATTCATAATGGCTTCAATCTTTTTAGGGTCCACAGATATACCCTCCTCTAAGATAATGTGACCCAAATACTGAATTCTATCTCTATAGAAGTCACACTTGCTCAGTTTTACATACAGCTGATGCTCCCTGAGCAATTTCAATTTCAATCTCAAATGCTCTTCATGTTCTTCCTCATTCTTAGAATAAACAAGAATGTCATCAAGGAAAACAAGAACAAACTTGTCCAAATACCCGCTGAAGAAACTATTCATAAGGCACATAAATGTAGCTGGTGCATTTGTGAGACCAAATGGTACCACTACAAACTCATAATGCCCATACCTTGTCCTGAAGGCTATCTTATGAATGTCTTCATCCTTGATTCTCACCTGATGGTAACCAGACCTCAAGTCAATCTTGGAAAATACCTTTGCTCCCCTTATTTGATCAAAGAGGTCATTAATCCTAGGCAAAGGATATTTATTCTCCACAGTGACCTAGTTCAATTGTCTGTAATCAATACATAAACTATGTACCATATTTCTTCTTTACAAACAGAACTGGTGCTCCCCAAGGAGACACACTCAGCCGGATATACTTTTTTCCAACAACTCTTGCAGTTTCATCTTCAGCTCCAACATATCCGGTGTACTCATCCTGTAGGGTGTCTTGGACACTGGTGCTGCTCCTGGCACAAGTTCGATTGTGAAATCAATGTCCCACTTTGGAGGAAGCCCTAGAATCTCATCAAGAAACACATCCCTGAATTCCTTTAACACCTGATAGTCCTCCAACCTAGGATTTTCATCTCCCGATGTCTCCAAAATCTGAGCTGCATACAACTGGAAACCCTTCCTACAGAACTTCTTTAATTGCATTGCTGAAACCTACCTTACTAAAATCACCTTTGGAATACCTTTCACAACTACTAGGTTCCCTTCTTCATTCATGCACTCGAAAGTATTATTGTAGCAGTGAAGCTTCATCCTGTGAGCTTCTAACCAATCCATTCCAATGAGAATATCATAAGAACCAAGCAGTAGAACATTCATATCTACACAAGTGACCAACCCATTCATGACCAATGGGCATTTCTCTACCACTTCACTAGCCTTTCTGTTAGTTCTAGTGGCTAGCTGAACTAACCAAGACTTCCTATGCTTTACTTTCTTAAAAGCACAAATCTCGACTACTCTAGAAGTAATGTAACTGTGAGTAGAACTAGGGTCAATCAAAATAGAAACAGATTGTTCAACAATCTACCTGCTACTTCAACCATAGCTGACTACTGATTTGCCTGGTGGTCCTCCAGTGCTGCATAAATCCTAGGGACTACCCTTGCTACTTGACCCACTATTTCTGATTCTTGAATGTTATAAGCCGGTCTTGCACTCTCATTCTCGAGTGGACAATTTCTGTGCATGTGGCGTCTTCCTTATTTCCAACATTGAAGTGGTCCTCTATTCTATTGTGGATCCTTAGGCTTTTCTCTTGTCACTCCAACTGGCTTACTTGCAGCTTGGGATGGCTTCCTCTGCCGATTCCTAAAGTTAGAAGGTTTGAAACCTTTCTTTCTTTGGTCGGACTTCTCATTCTTCTTGTCCTTCCATGCCTTATGGTAATTCGGCTTACCTTTGCTTTTCTCTTAGAAATACTTGGCCTTCCTTATTGCTTCTTAAAGAGTTCTAGGTTCATAAAACTCAATTCTATCTTTGTAAGACTAAGGTAATCCACTTAGAAAACACTGGACCTTCACTTTTTCATCTTTGATGTACCAGACATACCTCAACAGCTCCAAAAACTTATTTTCATACTCTTTCATGGTCTGTTGTCCCAATCTCAACTCATGGAACTCCTTAATCTTGTCATCATAATACCTGTCAGAGAGGTATTTCTGCTTGAAATACTTCTTGAACAGTTTCCACTTAAGTCTCCTTTCACTGATCCTCTTTATTTGCTTGAAGTGTTCCCACCAAATGGATGCTCTCCCATTCAGATTGAATATGGCAACTCTTGCCTTCATGTTTTCCGAATAATAATGCACTTGAAAGTACTTCTTTATCCCAAGAAGCCAAGCTTCAACTTCTTGTATAGTCTTTACCTCACCATCAAATGTAGGAGGTTTAGCTTTCTTAAATTCATCCCAAGAGCAATCCCTATGGTGTCTCTTTCTTTTTCTTTTATGAGAACAAGAACTTGAATCCCCGCTGGATTCTTCAGCGTCAGATGACCCACTAGAATTCCTTCTCCTTCTCCTAGTACTGCTCTTCCTGCCCTCTGGTATTGTTGTACCTTGTCCACAGCCTATCTTTTTCTGCAAGTCTGTTAAACTCTGCAACATTGCAAAATTCAACTAATGTTGCTCTTCCTAGGCTTTAATCAAGCTTCTCATGGTGGCTGCAACATCTGACGGTGTCTCTTGGAATCTCCTTCCATTGGAATCAATGTCATCATTCCCATTACTTACATTTTCTCCCATGGCATCTTCTGCTCGCTCGTAAGAATCCTGAGCATCATACCCATCATGGGTTCTCATGATGGAACCACCTCTGGCTTTACCACACTGTTCCTTTTGGATTACTGCTCTTGGGAGTTATCTAAAGTTCTACAAATGTGTTCATAGCAAACTATTAGATGCATAGTATTAATATAAATCAGAATTACTTACCTTTTCTTTTGGAAATTCATAAAACAACAATTATGTAAAAACAAAGAATTTTCTCTATTTCATATTCAACTCTGTGACCATGGAAAGTCTGCTCAAATCTGTTGAAAACCAACTGAAGACAGTCACAAAGTGCTCGAAAACTACTGAGAAATTCTTCTGAAAAAACCCAAAGTTTTCTTTAGGCCCAATCAGACCTCTTCCCAGCTATTCTGCCGACATTGTGGTAGTCAAAACAACTACACTTCTTATCTACATTGGTGACCAAGTTGACTGTGCATCAGGTGCATAGTCCTTTGAGCAGCCGCAACAGTGGAAAGTGTTCTTAGTTCAACTTCCGTGGGCAAACGTCTAGAATTCTGATCGATGATGTCAATGACTATTCTCCTTAATTCTTTCGTAGCCGTAAGTCTATCGACAGTCAGAAGCACTAATTGCTACGACGTTGGAGGGCTAGTTGACTAAGCAGCCACAACGACAGATTCTCATCCCTTTAACATACCCGATCAGTGATTTGATCCTCAATAATTTTTCGACGTCCCTATACTTAAACAAAATTTTCAAATTTTCTTCTCATCGGCTGTCAAAAATACTAATCACTACGGCATCGGTGGTTGAAGCCTCTATTCATCAGAAGAATAGTTCACTAGTTAGTCACAATGGCGGACATTCAATCCACTAACTTCATCTGATGTAGCTTATCAACAACTGAATTAACTAGGTGTTAGTGAATTAGTTCCATCAACAGCCGCAATGGCGACCCACCATCTTTGATATTCTTCCGATCAACGACGAAATCTACTAAGGCATAACCTGATCAGCATTGGAAATATCTTCTTATTAGAAGGCTAGTGCTCTAGGCTTCCGAAATGACGAGCTTATGAACCACTAACTTCCACCGATCCAAACAGCTAACCGTCGCCGATCACCGATGGCCTCAACACTTAGACAATTTTTTAAAATTAAAAAATTTTCTCTTCTTCTGTCAGTGAAAACTTTCCCTATCTTCCGCTGACTCTGTCAAATTCATAATCCACTAACACCTTGACATCGGTGAGTGGAAGACTAAAGCATCGGCGGGTTAGTTTGATCAGCAGCCACAACGACGGCTTATCATCTTCGATCTTTTCTGGATCAACGATCCAATCCGCTATTGCTTTCCGATCGGTGAACTGATTTTGACCAGCGTAGGCAGTCGAAGCTTCTCCGTGTCAAAAGACTAGTGATCTAGGCTTCCACAACGGTGGATGCACAAAACACTAAACTCTTTTGACTTCATCGGTGGTCCATTCAACCAACCTTCTTCCGATGCATCGATGGTCCAAACCACTAACTTCCGTTGATCACTGATGGTCTCAACAACAAACTTTCATTGGCGCCGAAAGTCAATATCGGGCATTTCTTCCACTAGATCGAGCTGGTGTTTCGACGGTCTTCGACTGATCTTCGCTGAAACTACAGCTCCCACATCCACTAAGTTCCACCGATGGCCAATGAAAACTTAGAAAATTTTCCACAATTTTCTTCCAACCGTCCTCCAATGGGTGTGCTTCCGCCTAGCTCTCCACTACATCGGAAGTCCGTCCCACTAAGTTTTTCGATGGACCGACAGTTCAGACACTTAGACAAATTTTGTGAATTTTTCAGTCATTCACTGATTTCTTCTGTGAATAAGGAAACATGCCTCTACTAACCGGTTCTTCATGGCCCATAGAGGCCCATGCTGCAACGTGAAAGCTCTAATACCACACTGTAACATCCCTGACCCTCCAACCGACGAAGAGGAGGCTACCATGGCCTTAACCATTCGAGAAACAAGCCCTATGAACATGTGCATTCATAAAATACTGAAACAAAATGCATTGAAGTAGAACATACATAGATACATAATTATTTATCATACACATCGGAAGGAACATACATTCATACAAGCATTCAACATGTTCATCATATTCATTAATAGTAATATGATTGCAGAAGTAAAATAGACAAGATTACTTATCTCATAAAGAACTCGTTCCACAACCAGCTACGTCATTGCGACGTTCCACCCAACCATAGGCTAGCATGCTCCTAAATCTCTCAGCAGTGCTGACACCCCCGAGCTGGTCATGATTCCCCAAGGAATAAGGAACAATCAGGCTTACACATAGCCAAGGGTACACAAAATATAGCCAAGCCAACACAGTTGGGTTTATCAGGCCAATCAAGAGTTGGGAAAGGCTAAATGCTAAACTATTGAGTTCATTACAGAGCTAGGGACACCTACACCAGAACTAGCTTGACTTCTATGACACTTACACACACCCAACACAAGGAATCAGTCCCTTCTCTGCTACATAGTCCCTTAGGCCCCGACTTCCCTTCCAGTGCTATTCAGGTGTTGTGGAGAAGAAAGCCAGCCCTCTAGCTCTGTCTGTGTGGTTCCCAAACACACCAGGTTTGTCAAGCAAACTAAGCCCTCATCCCTACTCCATAACAGTCCAAATACCAACCACTGCATACACGCAATCACACAAGCAATTCACAGCTTGGGAAAGGAAAACAATTCCTGTGTCATTCTTGGCCATATCGTGGCCAAAATGACTCCCAAAACAATCTACAGCAACCCCCCAAAATGTAAATAATACCACAACAAACACAACGTAAGGGAGACCATAGCCCCTCCTGGACAATGAAGCAATTGGAAAAGACTTACACAAGCCACAAATGGGGAAGAAGATACAGACTCCCAACTTGTGTGTGAGGGAAAATTGACATCAGACCTCTAGAATTCTGATGGAAAACATGCTAGATACCACTCTGTGGAAACGTGAATGACATCTAAAATGGCTCCTTCCTCCTAGCTGCATGAGACCAAAACCGAGAAAGAATATGGTGTGAGGGAACAATTAGAATCCCCATCCCTGTGTGAGGATGAATAGACTATGGAGAGAATGGCGTAGTTGTGGAGAGAGTGGAGAGTCCGCTGGAGTGATGGCGGTGGTTTTTGCTTTACATCGTGAGGTCAACTCACTGGTGGAGTGTGCATGTGGGAAAGGATTGACAGTCCCACCACACTCCACTCCCAGCCATAACTGCCCCAACTAATAGCAGGAATTTTAATGGTGGTGGTTGGATGAGACAAGGGAGGATGAGCAATCAAACAGGGTGGTGACACATGGATTTTCCCCCATATCCCCAAGGTTTGAAAATCCCCCCCTTATCCTTGTAAGAATCATGCCCTTTTCATTATGGTTATAGTGAGCATAGCTGGTTGGGTTCATTTAATTAAAGATGTATATTTACATGATGACAATAATTAATATGTATGCGACATGCCCCAATATACCATCGGTGACAATTTCAATCCGAAACATAGCATAAGCAATAGATGGTGGGGCATTGGCCTTTAGCTCCACACCATGATTATTTACAATATATACATCATATACATCTAATGCAGTGGGGTCAAAACCGGGGTGTTACAAAGAACATTCTAAAAAAAAATTACCCTAAAAGGCATCTCTGGTCAGAAACAGAGGTGTATACAGACTTTAGAAGCATCAAAGGAGACCCAGCAATCATCAAAACTCACCCAGTAACACTTAATCTTTGTCAAAAAGGAAAAAATCAGGGCATACATGACTGTATGCAAAAAACCCACGTATGTATGTAGATATCTCTGGAAAAACCGCGTGTAGACGCGACTGTGAAGCAAAAACTCGTGTATACGAAGAAAAAGAGATAAAAATGAAGGCAAACAGATAAGTTGAGACAAAATTCACACCTATCAGACACTACTAGGAAAGCATGCCCCTAGACCCGACTCAGAAATAGAGAAATCTGAACAATTTAATAACATTGAATGCCAATAAAAACCCCCAAAGGACAACTACTAGGAAATCCCCAGCGAAGTCACCAATTTTGTTACGGAGAGAAATTCCTATGGCTTGGGGTACCACAACAGACAGCTTGACCCTAGAAATAAATCCTTTCCTATATGCAAGAGAAACCAAATATCTAACACTAAAGGATCTTGATTCATACCTTATTCCATATGGTTGATGTAGATCCTCATTGAGCTTTCCAACTCCAACTTGAATTGATAAATTGCTTCCTCAACATTCAATAAACAAGACAAGCATGCTATATATAATTGTGTTAGACCTACTCTAGCATATATAATCAATAACATATAAGCATTTGAAATCATCCATAGATCAAATATTCATTCAAATACACATTATTGGACAAGAAAAAAAATTCTATTAATATAAAATAGAGATTACAATAGAGACAACCTCTGTCGGCACATCTGCAAATCGGAGAAACTGAGTCCCCCACTTGGGCCTCCACCACTTCAATCCTCCATCTCTCGATAGCAAGCTCACTAGAAAAAGGCAAGCTTGGGAAGAACACAAAAGTGCTCCAAGGGAAAAAGGGATGCATACTCAAGTATAAGTTCCAGCAACAATGAACTATAGTTTTCTTGCTCTTCAATTCCTCATGCCTTCAATGTATCCAAAGGGTTCCTTATATAGCTCTTCAATGGGGTAATGAAAGGTCGAATTCGAGCAATCTCAAGGCATATGGAAGGCCAGGAGACAAGTGAGTTGGATCCACATCAAGGAAAACTCCAAAAGAATTTGGCCTTTTGCACACATCCCAATGTACATGGGTTTAAGAGTCAAATCTGCATATATACATGAGAAAGGGATTAAAAGTCGCGTATGGCAATTTTTGCATGTTTTTAGGGATGCTCTTGGAAACATCAAAGGTACAAAAATGGTCCATGGGGTTTAAGGAGTCTGGAGAGGGATAGGGAAGGCCATAAAAGTGTCATTCATCATGTGTGGTAAAATCAGTTGTAACACCAAGAGCATCCCTAAAAATGCAATAATTGCCATACGTGACTTTTAATCCCTTTCTCGCGTATATACGCAGGTTTGCCCCTTAAAACCGCATACATCAGGATGTGTGCAAAAGGCCAAATGATTTTGGATTTTTCCTTGATGTGATCTGAGTCACTTGTCTCTTGACCTTCCATATGCCTTGAGATTTCTCGGATTCGACCTTCCATTACCCCATTGAAGAGCTATATAAGGAGCCCTTTGGATACATTGAAGGGAGATGAATTGAAGAGCAAGAAAACTATAGTCCATTGTTGCTGGAGCTTATACTTGAGTCTGCATCCCTTTGTCCCTTGGATCACTTTGTGTTCTTCCCGAGCTTGCATTTTGCTTGTGATATTTCTATCAAGAGATGGAGGATTGAAGTGGTGGACGCCCAAGTGGGTGACTCAGTTTCTCCGATTCGTAAACATGCCGACAGAGGTTGTCACTATTGTAATCTCTATTTTATATCAATAGAAATATCTTTTCCTATCCAATAATGTGTATTTAAATGAGTATTTGATCAATGGATGCTTTTAAATGCTTATTTGTTATTGATTATATATGCTAGTGTAGGTCTAACACAATTATATATAGCATGCTTGTCTTGTTTTTTGAGTGTTGAGATAGCAATTTTTCAATACAAGCTAGAGTTGGAAAGCTCAATGGAGATCTACATCAACCATTTTGAATAAGGTACGAATTGAGATCCTTTAGTGTTAGATATTTGGTTTCTCTTGCATAAAGGAAAGGATTGATTTCTGGAGTCAAGCTGTCTGTTGTGCTACCCCAAGCCATAGGAATTTCTCTCTGTAACAGAATTGGTGACTCCACTAGGGAGTTCCTAGTAATTGTCCTTTGGGGGTTTTTATCGGCATTCAATGTTCTTGAATTGCTCTAAGTTCTCTGTTTCTGAGTTGGGTCTGGGGGCATGTTTTCCTTGTAGTGTCTGATAGGTGTGAATTTTGTCTCACCTTATCTATTTTCCTTCATTTTTATCTCTTTTTCTTCCTGTATGTGAGCTTTTTCCTCATAGTTGCATGTACACGTGGTTTTGAATGAGATATCTGCGTATATACACAGGTTTTCTGCACACAGTCGCGTATGCCATGAATTTTTCCTTATAGAGGAAGATTGAGTGTTGCTGGGTGAGTTTTGATAATTGCTGAGTCTCCTTTGATGCTTCTAGAGTCTGTATACACCTCTGTTTCTGACCAGAGATGCTTTTTATGGTAAATATTTTTTTAAGAATGTTCTTGTCATTGCAGTTTCGATTTTTTGTTTTGGGATTAGCGCATTAGGTCTCTTTTACCTTAGTGCTTTTCGTGGGTGTTGTTTGATAGTGCTTGTAGAGTCTGGGGCTGGTAGAGTCATTGTTTTTCTTTATTATCTCATTTTTATTCAAAAAATCCAAAAATATTTTCTTTTTTTACATCATGATGCATCATTGCACTTTGCATTTAGCATGGTACTTGCACTAGGTTTGCTTAGAGAAATACTAGTTAGGATTTCATATAGGAATGGTTGCATTTGTCATTTGAAGAAAATTTTGGATTTCACGTAGTAGCATGCCCTGTTTTTCATTTGACACAATGCATTTCCATTGATTGTTAGGTGTGCATTTTACTTCATGTTTGCGTCATAGCACCATTGGTTGCACGATCATCTACCTTTTTTGAGTAATAAAGCCAATAAAATCAACGCTTAATTAAAATGGATTACACTATTTTCTTTCATAGGGTACACCAAAAAGATTAGGTTTTAGGGTCTTGGAATAGTTCATTGTAAGTAAATTCTCCAAGACCACTAAACAACAACATGTATGTGTCTGTCCAGGTGAGAGTGTGAAATTCCTTGGTATAATTAGTGTTTCTCAGGATCCTCCTCTTACAAGGGAGTTAAGCACGAGGCAATGTGAGAGGTTATTTATTGGGATGACCCCTAGTCATAACTGAGTTGCACCGGAGATATTTCCAGGATTGTATTCATATCTAGGGGATCTTTCGAGAGTTTCAGGCTTTGCTACCCTGCCCATACGGTCAATCCCGCCTACGACTGTCCGCCTGAGCATTGATTATATTGAGGTGAATTTAGTTTCCTTAACTAGGTTATCGAGGGGGAACCTCATAGGGGTTATTCTACAGGTTTCCCAGCCAGGTTGGGGTCGGATAGCATAGTCGCTATATGCGTTGAAGCTGAGGGCCATAATAATTGGTTACGAACCTCCTCTTGTTGTGTATGGGAGTCTCAAACCTCTCCTAGGCAAGACATACCTGCTTCATTTGGGAGCTCACATATCCTACCCTTGTTTGCTTGTGATTAGATTTATATTATATAGGTGTATGCTCTGTGCACGGTAGCTTGCTTAGGGTTTTCATAATTAGAAGAGTCTTTTTCATTTTTTGAGTCATTGTGGATTCAGGTGCAGAACTTCGTCGTTCTCTTCATTTAGCAGGACTTCCGCCACATCTCCTCCTCCTTTGGGAGAGAGAAATAGACAGTCTAGGTGGACTACTTCTCACATTGATTCACACATGATGGGATATCATGATGATGAAATTATTGAGTTTTCTTCTCCACCTCATGAGGTTGGGGAAGAAGATCCTACTGCTGTATGTAGCAGGGATTTCTCCTTGCTACAGGGGTAGGAATGGCTCCCTTCTGTCTATAGGACAGAAGGGTAGATTCCTACGTGGATAAATGCTGAAAATAAAAATGAAATGTAAAGGGCCCTAAGGAAAAAAAAGCGAAGCAAAGATGGAAGAGAAACAATGGTGAACCCCTCTGCAAACAAAGGTTAGGGTTCTGCTTCTAAAGACCTGCAAACAATGACTAAAATACATAAAACTAAAATACCTGCAAAACAATGTTAAACATAAACTTGCAAATGAAAACATGGGTTAGAAAGAAAAGAAAAATAAGAAGCAAATGCAAGAAAGACAAGTTATACCTTCTCTTTAGGTGGAAGTGGGCCACCATGCCCTAGCTTGTGGAAGCACCTCTCTTGGATGGGGGAGCTATGGCTCAATGGAGATGGAGGAGAGGGAGTGTGGGTGGCTTGAGAGACAAAGGGTCTCAAGGCATCCATAGGAAGCATAATAGTATGCAAGGGAGAAGTGTTTTGAGAGTGACCCCCCACCCTCCTTTTATAGTTTTTTTGGGGTTTTAGGGTTTTAATCCCTCGGTCCGGGATTTAGCCCCTTTTGCCCTAATTTTATCTCCTTTTAGGGTTTTATCCCCCTTTTTGGGGGATTTAGATCCTAGGAGAGTATTTTGGGCTCCTTTTTGGGTTTTTTAAGCCCTCTTCTTCATCCTTATGCTATTTTGAGGGTGTGGGGGTCAAATGGAGTGATATGAGGGTCATGAGATGGTGTCCTTGGGTGGTGCAGGCCATGGAGAGCTGAGTGGGGAATTTTTTGGGTTAACAAATTGCCCCCTGATGTGTGAGGGTAGAAGCTCAATGTATGGCCGATGGATAGCATAGGATTTGCTGCATAGAGGTGGTGCTTCTAGGGCTGGGGCATGGTGGCTTTTGGTTTTTGTATTAATATGGTTCCCATCAATGGGTGAGATACAAATAATTTGTGACATGTATATGGATGAGGCAAGCATCCCCATGCTCGTGATAATGTCAAAAGAGTATTTTGATCTATGCTCTAAAATACAAGAGCCGATCATATACAATTGATATTACAATAATGGTTTCCTCCATGTGAGGCTGAATACAATGCTTATCTGGTACATTGGATACATGGAATTCTCATGGAATGCTATATCTTCATGAATGACGGTTTGTTGGATCTAGTACATAGCTATGTGGACTCATTGATTGAGAGTCAGAGTCTCCATGGTACAAGTATGCTACATCAATCATAAAGGTATATCGAAGCACTGTTGGAGCTTCTGAATATTGTCTCCAACGCAACCCGAAAATCACAAGGGACATAACCTATTTAGGTCCCTTTAGTAGACTCATCAATGTGCTAGAGTTGGGTGATATCTAGGGTCTTTGACCAAGTACTGTGTGGAACAAACCCTGTACAAATCTCAACAGTGTGATGATGGAGTTGGAGTCGAGCACGTGAGAGACAACCATCCCAAGGGGCATTAAGGGCTCCTCTCAAGTGGGTCAAGGAACTCATCAATGATGTTAATGAAACCAAGATATGGGGACCTTTAGGTCTATCCTCTAGAATATGTGTGTTGGCGTTGACAGAAGGAGACCTGCCCCTAGCCAAGGAAATGATGTTTCCTTGACCATGAGCATGAGGGAGATAACCGAAAGGTGTGAGACAATCTGTGGACTGAACCACTGAATTCGGGGGGGAAGGGGGAGGGACAGAATTGAACAGGGGTAGGGGGAGTGGTGGTAGACTCAAACTTCCTTCGTTTAGAGTATGATAGTAGGGCAGACCAGGAAGCAAATGAGACCGACTTCATGGGAATGGGATCATAGTTATAATACCGGGAATGTCACTGCAGATGGGAAATACTTAGATGAGGTGGACACTTTTGATATTGATTATGATCCAAGGAAGACACATTGCAAAGTAATCTAAACAAAGGCGACCCAATGTGGGAATGCTTCCAAACTATTTTCTATGGAGTGGTGTCTAGGGAAACCGTTATGGTACGATATCGTGGATTTTTGGTGAGCCCAAGAAGGTAAATGCTCGATGGTGCTTTCAATTTTAGAGAGCTTGAAAGCACAAAGAAGACTCTGGTGGGGCCTATTTTTTGTTGGTAGTCTCCTATGCCCAAAAAAGGATAAAAGTATACATAGGAGAGCTCACCCATCCTTTGGGGGATGAGAGACTTCTTTACCGTTCATAGTCCAATCAGGCCGAAAAAGGTTAAACCTATATTGACTGGACGATCATTCAGATACTTTTACGAGCATGAATGAAACCAAGTTTGCTCGCCAATTTTTTCTTGATGAGAAGGCTGGAAAAGAGCTTAACGACAACCCATGGTGAGCTTTTTCATAAAGTGCGGCCTCTCTTCCCAAGAAATCATACAAGTATGCAGAGGGGAACGGTCTTGGATTGAATACGCCAATATGGTCCTTTTCAATTAATGGTCTACATGGTTCGCAAAAGGAGGTAAATAAGACAAGGTAGATGCCCTTTCATATACTTTAGTGAGCGAGAAAGGAAGCAGCTATGCTTGGCTATCTTTTCATTGTTTTAAGGAGTCAGAAAAGAGATTAAACGAAACTCCAATGTGGTCAACTGATTGCGGTGGCACAAGAGGTGCCCCATGTCGGGATGGTGAACAGAGGTCTAAAGGTCATCTATGTAGTATGGACAAAGTAAAAGGATCTCAAATATACCAATACATACATGGGATAGATCACGATAGAGGCTCATGAGTCGGTGCGGCAGAGGCACGTAAACCAAGGTGGATCTCAAACAGAGGTCAGGAGAGCGTGTGTGTGTGTTGTGGTGGACGGACTTGACTATATATGATGTGAGTGCAAGTCCAAGGGTAGTTTTATGCCAAATACGTGTAAGGAAAATAAATTGTTTTGTGGATAATGGTCCAGAGGTCCGCGTAAGGTGCGGTGGATGGAAGAGACAACTATGTGTTAAAATACAAAAAGAAAAAGAAAAATGACATTCCTTAATGGGTGGTGGCCCAAAAGACTGCATGAGTAGTGGTGGGGAAGAGTGATACAAGTACAGGTCTGCAGACACTTGCATCGCCCTGCTGTGGCTCGTAAATTGAGGTAGCTTCTGGGAAACGGTCCCAAAATTTGTTTGTTAAACATGAGACGATGGTCTCATTAGGAGATGGAAATTTGAGACCAGAGGTGTGAGAAGTGTCTCAAACTGGTTCCAAGTGACTTTTTATTAGAAGCTAATGGTGTTTCCTTAGACTTGTGCTAAAAACTGTTGAAAAACAAGAAAGGGAAAAAACTACGCTATAAGGGACTCATAGTGGTTATATCAGGCATAGACTCTCTTGAGGTGGAGCCCTTTGTGTGGCTTCTTCAAGAGTCGACCATCTGAGTCAACGAAGAGGTATGCCCCCTTGCCAAGATGAATGTCATTGGCAAGGTGGGATGATGGAATCTGGTCTTTTATGGGAAGAACCAATTCCACACTATGGTTTAAAGGGAATAGGGTAAAACCGAAGGCGGTCTTACATATATCTCTGTCATTGCGTAAGTGGTGCCAGGATAGATCAGGTGGATCTTCCATGGCCGATGATATAGATGGGAAAATTGTGCTAGAGATCATGTAAATGGTATTGGTTGTGGTTTTTGTGGCCTTGCCCCCAGTCTCTGTTGAAAGAAGAGGGGTAGGCTTGGAGACAGGAGGATCCTTTGATGGACCTAGAGGTAGGAGCAACATAATATAAATTGGTTGGACATGAGTCAAAACATCCTGGGGCCTTAGAGGTATGGTAGGTGGTTTAAGGTACCACATAGGATCTCCTAGTGTGAAATCCTATAGATTGCAGGTTGCCGAGACATACTTACTCATGATATCAGATGGTGGGAAAAGGAAAGGGAAAAGGAAAAGGAAAAGGATTGTGTTGAGTGGGAGTGAAACCCATTTTTTCCTTGGTAACTAAGGTTGAGGTTGCAACTGAGGTTGAGGTTGTGGTTGGGGAAACAACAGAAGAGACAGGTTTGATGGACTATCAGTGATGGTGGAGATGAGCGGGTTAGTTGAACTGGACATCTTGTAAATGGACATGGTGTCTAAAGAAGGAGGTGGGGGATGAACTTCTTCGATTAAGGTGATTTCAGACTCAATGGAATGTTGGCAAAGGTCAGCTAGAGCCATTCAAAATTTGGGCAAGTCTTGGCAATGGTGAGAATAATGGCCATACAAGCCACAAAGGGTGCAAGCATGATTTGTTATCAATGCCTTGTTCCTAACTATCCATGCGGTTGGGAGTTCAACCTCAGGGATGTTTTCATTTGTATCCATGGCATCTAAATGAAAATGGATCATTGGGATTTCAGGGCAGTTTTGAGTTGGATGGCCCTGTTGTTCGTAGACAGCACAAGGTCGGACTTGTCTTGGCTCTATGGTGGCTTTGGCATTCTTGCCTCTAGCCCTTTTTGGGTCGGGCGGGGCAGGTATGGGTGTGATGGCTGGCTTTTACGGACAGGGTGGAGGGTGAGACTCGACCGCAATGGGTTGCACTGAGGTTAAGAAAACCTGTGGCATTGCTGGTTGAGCTGGTGGATCAAGATAACACACCGAAATTCCCAATGTAAAGTTGGGTAGGCTTAAGGTGGCCATGACTGGCTTGCTCATGACACCAGGTGGGGGGAAAAGGAAGGGATTCGTATGGATTGGAGATGAGCCCAGATAAATCCTTGATGGTTGTATGTGGGGGTGAGGTTGTGGTTGTGGATGCACATAATGCTGCTACTATGGATGATGTTGTGGCTATTGTTGGTGTTGCAGTTGCGGATGATGTTGTGGCTGCAGTTGTTGTTTGGGTGCAGTGGTGCTGGATGAGACCATGCACAAGTCCACAGTCTCATTTTGTGTCAGTGGTGGTGACACTAAGGGGAAAGAAGCCCTCATGGTGGTA
This sequence comes from Pseudotsuga menziesii, assembly GCA_001517045.1. Taxonomy (NCBI): domain Eukaryota; kingdom Viridiplantae; phylum Streptophyta; class Pinopsida; order Pinales; family Pinaceae; genus Pseudotsuga; species Pseudotsuga menziesii. The sequence continues at coordinate 520,617 of LPNX010824811.1, read as the reverse complement.
TCAGAAAACAACCTAGGGCCCACATTCAACAATGGGGAGGTTGGTGTGTTGTCAACCATGGTGTTGATTGCAGAGACAACATTGGCGTGTTGGTCATCCCTTGTGGCTCAATAGTGGTGATGGTTGTGATAATGTTGGTGGGTGTCGTTAACCCTTACGGATCATGATAAGTGAGTTGATCAACCATCACAATGTTCCATTCGTGGGGGAACATCATGAGATAGAAGACAGTTGACGTGATAGCTCACATTGCATAGATATAACTTCTCCCGACGAGAAGGTTATAGTCCAGTTGAGCTTTGACGACTTCTATGTCGAGCAACACTATCTTCCTAGCTAATGTGATGGGGACATGAGGGAGGATTCCTTAGGATTTAGTGGGATGTCCATCATAAGCCTGCAGAGATGTAGAGGATGGTTGAATGTGGATGCCCCCTCATCCACTATGCACCGGTGCACAACCAGGTTCCGGATAGACACTGGGATTTGGAAGGCGATGGTGGATGGCATGCATGGTTCTTCGTTCTCTGTGTCAAATGTGATCAACTTGGAGTCAGAGGGATCTACTGCCCCAAGGGCGGCCAGTAAGGATTTTCACTGTGTTGGGCATGTTT
>LPNX010824811.1:438035-519913 GCA_001517045.1 Pseudotsuga menziesii | reverse complement strand
GGGGGGGGGGGGGGGGGGGGGGGGGGGGGGGGGGGGGGGGGGGGGGGAATGTGGGTAACTAAAGAGGTGTGTTGATCAACTTGACATTGAGGCCACTGATGTGTTAGCGGGTTCGGTGTTGGTACTGTACTGATTCTATCTAGTTTGTAAGTTGACCTCTTAAGTTGTGATGGCTAGAAGGTGGTGAACACCTATTTCTACCGTGGGAGGTACCCCTAGAATCTTGGGATTAGGTTGGGGAGAGGGTGCGGTTGCCACTAACCCTTGTACTGGTAGTGGGTTTCGAAGCACCATAGGAGGAGGTCCTTGTTGTGCTGGGTTGGGTTGGGATTGATTTGTAGCATTGGCATCCTATTGAACCTCATTCTGAATGGCCTTCTTAGCTCAACCCATGAGGAGACACTTGAATATGTAGTGCCCATAAACATCACAGAGTGTGCACGGTTGGTTTGTGCACAACGGGGTGTTGCGTCTTGGTGCATTCTGTCATGGGGGGTTTTGAGCTTGTCGGTTTTCCGCAGCATTGTTGGGAGGGTTCGGTTGTTGACCGCCTCCCTGCGGTTGGTTATTTCCTTGGTTTTAGGGTTGATTATTTCTAGCTTTCCCTTGTTGGTTGTTGGTGTTATTTTTTCAACATTAAGCTAGCATTATTAGGATCTTTAACTGAGAGAATAACAAGAACAACAATCAAGCACAAGAGACAATGAACACAGTATTTTTCCTTGGGGAAACCATAAAGGAGAAAACCCCACAACTTCCTTAGAGATAGAATCAGCACCAAAACAGTAAAATCCCCAAAACAGTAAGTGATCTCCTAATAGTAGTAATCTTCTTCTTATCTAGCCCCAATGTCTTCTCCTTCCTCAACTATGCGCTACACTTGAGTGTGGATGACTTGTGTGTTAAATAGAGACTCTAGTTCTCTATTTATAGTAATCCTGACATGACTAAAACCCTACCAGGTCTGACCTCTACTAGGAGAGTCTAATAACCCTAGTGCCCCGAAACTGTGGGGACTTTAACCCTTAGAGAATCAGAGGGTTACCCACTATGACTTGACATGAATTTGTTTACATAATTGATCCTCTTGATCAAAACATCGAGGCATGACAATATGACTCAATTACATTATAGATATATCCCATAATAAACATCGGGTTACAATACATAAGATACATAGGTGAATACATTCCGAAGTTACAAATACATCAACACTCCCTCTTAACTAGGAAGGTATTCTTTTGACAAAGTTTTTAGCATTGGTATTCTTCTCTGCATCAACTGGATCATCTCATCATCTACATCTCAAGTCTTTTGAGTCTTCAAGTCATCCTCATCTTCAAGTCATTGTCAATCTTCGAATCTGGATCATCATGGGACATCATCACTAGGCATCATCACTGGATCTGGATCATCATTGGGCATCATCACTGCATCTGGATCATCACTGCTTGATCATCATCACTGGATCTGGATCATCATCACTGATGCTATCTCATGATTCTTCTTGTCATAGGAATTTCTATAGAGCCAACCCTTTTTCATGCTGGTTGTAGGCCTAGCCTCCATGTAGGTCTTTCTTCAGCGCTTATATCTGACACTAAGTCAAAATGGCCCACCCAGCACTTACATCTAACCTACTTGTCGGAAAGGCACACCCAACACTCACATCTGATCATGTCATAACCAATCCTATAGTCATATCAGAACGGCCCAGCACTCACATTCACCAGCATGATAGGAACTCAAACTACTATCATCTGTGAAATGGCTCAGCACTTACAACCACCGGCATGATAGGAACCCAAACTACTATCATCTATGGGAAGGCCACTGCACTTACGTATGAGTACATGGAAACACATCCCTCAGTCACATCGGAAAGGCTCAGCAATTACAATCACCAGCATGGTAGGAACTCAAACTACTACCATCTACGAAAAGGTACAACACTTATAGTCACTAGCATGATAGGAATCCAAACTACTATCATCTGTGAAAAGGATTAGCACTTACAACCACCAGCATGATAGGAACCCAAACTACTATCATCTGTGGAAAGGCCACTACACTTACATCTGAGTATGTGGGAACACATCCCTCAGTCACATCAGAAAGGCTCTCAGTCCTAGATCCTTGGTACCTCACCAGGTAGCTCCATTCAAAGAATGGCGATAGCCCTTATATCTGACACTAAGTCAGAATGGCTTAGCACTCATATCTAACATGGGATGAACCTAATCCTTTAGCCATGATAGAATGGCCTCAGCCCTTACATCTAATCAAGTGGGAACACATCCTTCTATCACATCGGAATGGCCATGCACTCATATCTGATCATGTGAGAACAAATCTCATGGTCATATCACAATGGCCCTCAGTCATAAATTGAGTTTTCTTGGTACCTCACCAGGTAGCTCCATTCCAAGAATGGAAATAGCCCTTATATCTGATCATGTAGGAACCAATCCTACAGTCATATCAGAATGGCTTAGCACTCACATCTATCATGGAAGGAACCAATCCTCTCACCATGACAGAATGGCTCAGCCCTTATATCTGACCTGCTCGTCAGAATGGCTATGGATCTCAGCACTCAGATCTGTCATGGAAGGAACCAATCCTCTCCCGATGATAGAATGGCTCAGCCCTTACATATGACCATGGAAGGAGCTAATCCTCTCACCATGTTAGAATGGCTATGGGACTCATCACTTTCCCTTGGAGGAAACCTTAATCTTGACAACACCAAGCTTCTCCCTGAAGTACTCAAACTTCACTCTAGCCAATGGCTTCATTAATACATCAGCTATCTGTTCCTCCATCGCAACATACTGGAGTTTCATTGCTCCCTTCTGCACCATATCCCTGATATAGTGGTACTTGATCTCGATATGCTTCGACTTTTCATGGAACACTGGATTCTCTGACAACTTTATGCAACTCTGGTTGTCACAATGTATACAAGTAGCATCCAACTGGAGATCAAATAAATCAGATAGTAGCTTCTGCAGCCATACTGCCTCACAACTAGCTGAACAAGCTGTGACATACTCTGCTTCAGTTGTACTCAGTGCCACACAGAATTGCTTCCTGCTAAACCAAGAGATCACACTTGATCCCATACTGAAGCAACACCTTGAAGTGCTATTTCTATCAATGGCACTTCCTACCCAATCTGAATCAACATAACCCTCTAGGTTAATCTTTTGATTCACATCGTACTTGAGCCCATAATCAACTATACCCTTCAGGTACCTCAGAATATGCTTTGCAGCAATCAAGTGAACATTTTTTGGATCTGTCAAGAACTAGATCAAGGTGTTCACAGCAATGAAAATGTCTGGTATCGTGTTCATCAAGTACATTAATGACCCAATCATCAAATGATACATCGTAGAATCAACCAACTCTAATGAAGCATCACTCAATAGATTCGGGTTTGATGCCATAGGTGTGGCCATACTCTTGCAGTCCATCATCCCAAACCTCTTCAGGATCTCTACTGCATACTTCCCTTGTCCAAGGAAAATTCCATCCGTACTCTGCAACACTTCCATACCTAGAAAGTAATGCATCATCCCCAAGTCCTTCATCTCGAACTCAGTAACAATCTTTCTCTTCATATCAGCAATCAACCCATCCATACTTGTTACAAATAGATCATCTACATATAGTAGAAGCATCACTAGGTTGCCATCCTCAACCTTGTAGTAAAGGTTGGAATCTGCTTTACTCTTGGTAAAGCCCAAACTAGATATAAAGCTGTCAATTCTATCGTACCAGGTCTTGGGTGCCTATTTCAAACTGTAGAGGGATTTCTTCAATCTGCATACATGAGACTCTCTGTCATGTGTCTCAAAACCAAGTGGCTGTTCTACATACACTTCCTCTTCCACTACACCATTCAAGAAAGCAGTCTTGACATCCATTTGGTGTATCTTCCATTTCATCACTGCAGCCAAAGCAATTACTAATCTGATGGAAGTGTATATGGCTACAGGTGCAAAGGTTTCTTCATAGTATATTCCTTCTTTCTGAAAGAAACCCAAGCCACAAATCTTGATTTATATTTTTCAATGCTACCGTCTACAGCATGCTTGATCTTGTAGATCCATTTGGAAGTTACATCTGACTTCCCTTCTGGTCTTGGGACAACATCCCAAACATCATTATTCTTGACCAATTTGTATTCTTTGATCATATCATCCTTCCACTCTTTCCGTTCTATCGCTTCTTCATAACTGGAAGGTTCTTTATCAATGAAATCACATAGTAAAGCTACATACCTGGAGCAGGATCTGGTCCTCTTTCTTTCACTGTGATTTTCTTCTGGAGCCCCATATATTTCCATACCTTGGATAAGTTATCATACCCAAGTAGGTTTCCTCTTATGAGGATTCTTCTCCAGAGGTGGATCTACAGGTCTTTGTGGTTCTTCAAATTCTTGATCTTCTTCCTGAGCTTCTTCATTCATGAATTCTGGGTGCTTCTACTTCTGCTTCTTCAGGTTCTTCAACAGGTATCTTTTTGGATTTGTTGTAAGCTGTATCTTCATCAAATGTCACATCCCTACTGATATCAATCTTCTTGTATCCTGGGAAATAGATTCTGGAAGCCTTCGAGTTTTTAGAGTATCCCATGAATATGCCCTTCTTTCTTGAAGGATCTAATTTTGTCCTTTTCTCCTTTGTGATGTCTATGTACACAGGACAGCCGAATATTATGAGATGGATGACTTCTTGTCTTTTGTCAGAGAAGACTTCTTCAGGAGTCTTGTTCTCAAGTACTCTATGTGGAGTACGGTTCTATACATACACCGTTGTTCTGGAAGCTTCAGCCCAAAGATGCATAGGAAGGTCTTGATCATGGAGCATTGCTTTTGTAGCTTCCATGCTAGTTCTATTCTTCCTTTTTGCAATCCCATTTTGTTGTGGATTATAAGGAGTGGATAACTCCCTCTTAATCCCTGATTCTTTGCATATCCTCTTGAATTCATTTGAAGTGAATTCTCTGCCATTGTCTGATCGAAAAGTCTTGATCTTCTTTTCAGTATCGTTCTCGATCAAGGCTTTGAATTCCTTGAATTTGTTGAATACTTCGTCTTTGTTCTTCATGAAGTAAACCCATGTCTTCCTAGAAAAATCATTAATAAAAGAAACATAATATGCATACCCTCTTAGTGAGCTTGATGACATAGGACTAAATACATCGTAGTGGATGATTTCCAAGATTCCTTTTGCTTTGCTTTCGCTACTTGGAAATGTCTTCTTTGTGTTCTTTCGCTTCTCACATCCTTTGTAGACCCCATCATGTTTTTCTTGGATTTGTGGAAGACCTTCAACAACTTTGCTTGCAATAGGTAGTGCTCTGTAATGCACATGTGCAAGCCTTCTATGCCAAAGTTCACTTGGCTCTACTGTATCATGAACCATTGCTTGTTCTGGATGGCCCTTCAATTTGTACAATCCTCCTTCTTGTTCTCCAATTACTACCACATCATCGATAGTATTTCCTCTAGGCCACATAATGACTTGACCATATATGAATGCCACCCGCATTCATTTTGCATCTAATGCTGATATGGAGAGGAGGTTCTTCTTGAGTCCTGGCACAAACAATACTTCCTTCATTGTTAGAGACTTACCAGAGTCTAATTTATATGAATATTCCCCACTACCTTTTATTGGATATTGGTAGTCATCTCCTATCTTCACCTTGTGAGGTGATTCATGTTTTGAGAGCTTCACAAAGGATTCCTTGAATCTAGTCATATGTTTGGAAGCCCCACTGTCTATAAGCCAATCATAACTACCATGAGTAATGTTACATGTGAGAGCGCAAATCAAAACATATTCATCCTCGCTTGAAGAATCTTCACTTTCATATCTGGATCTCTTCCTGGATGGTTCATCATCCTCTGCAGCATCAGCATGATGTCTTCTTTTGTTCCCCTTTTTCTTATGAGAGTGATTCTTTCTCTTAGGGAAATATTTTGCAAAGTGTCCTTTTTTATCACATGTATAACATCTCAATCTAGATAGGTCCTTTCTATTGTTAGAATGATAATTCTTGCCTTTGGAGTAATGAGGATTTCTTCTTCCCTTCTTGGAGTGAATTGTGAGGGCTTGATATTCACTTCCCATTTTCTCTTCTCAGGCTGCTATTCAAGCTTCTTATTGAGAGCATTCTTCCCATAGTCTACTGAACTTGACTAACTTCTTTCTAGCACAGATTTCTTGGATGAAATAATCCCATGACCTAGGAAGCCCATTCAAAGTAGTCATCACAATCTCTGCATTTTCCACTTCTTCATCAATAGCTTCTAATTGTTCCTTAATCTGAGAAACCCTTGTGAAGTAGGACTTGATAGTCTCTGTATTCTGAATCTTCACATTCTTTAGTTGATTCCTCAGAGTCATCTTCCGGTTGATGTTCTTCCCTTCAAACAACTTGGTTAGGACATCAAACATAGCTTTGGGTGTCTTGAGAAGGGACACGTGTGGGATAAGGTGACCCTTGATAGAATCAGCAATGATCCTCTTTTCCATAACCATATTCTTCTTGTGTAAGGCCTTTTCCTCATCTCCCTTTTGAATTGGAACCTCCTCATGGATGTAGGAGTCTAATTCATTCTCTTCTAGGACCAGGGAGATCCTATGCTTCCAGGCTCGGAAGTTATCAGCTCCCTCAAGCTTTTCATCAAGCTTGGTATGATGAGACATATTAACTGAGAACCTCAAATGGAAATACAAAAGATTTTAGATCTTACCAGGTTCAAGATGTTGGATTTGAAACTTGAGCTGAGATCCTGCAGAGCTGGTTCAGGAGAAAATTAGGGTTTTGCTTTTCCATAGTTTTGTTCACCCAAATTATTTGAAATTTGTCCCTAACTTTGATTTTGGGGAGGAGATCAATCTAGGCTTGGGATCACTAAAAAATTCCTCTTTTGTGAAAATCCCTAATTCCTAGTAGTAGTGATAGGTCCAAAACTGAAAAACCTCAAAATTGGATTCTGCTTCGACAGAAAGATGTGCCCTAGGGAGGAGAGTTATTCCATTTTACTTTTGCTGAAAATATATGGAGGAAGATCAACAAACTAGGAAGCCCTGGTTCCCACAGCTGCACAGTGTCTTCTTCTCAGGTTAGCTCTAATACCATGTTAGTTTTTCAACATTAAGCTAGTGTTATAAGGATCTTTAACTGAGAGAATAACAAGTACAGCAATCAAGCACAAGAGACAATGAACACAGTGTTTTTCCTCGGGGAAACCATAAAGGAGAAAACCCCACAACTTCCTTAGAGATAGAATCAGCTCCAAAATAGTAAAATACCCAAAATAGCAAGTGATCTCCTAATAGCAGTAATATTCTTCTTATCTAGCCCCATTGTCTTCTCCTTCCTCAACTATACGCTACACTTGAGTGTGGATGACTTGTGTGTTAAATAGAGACTCAAGTTCTCTATTAATACTAATCCCGACATGACTAAAACCCTACCAGGGCCGACCTCTACTAGGAGAGTGCAATAACCCTAGTGCCCCAGAAATACGGGGACTTTAACCCTTAGACAATTAGAGGGTTACCCACTATGACTTGACATGAGTTTTTTTACATAATTGATCCTCTTGATCATAACATCAAGGCATGACAATATGACTTAATTACATTATAGATATATCCCGGAATAAACATCAGGTTACAATCCATAAGATACATAGGTAAATACATTTCGAAGTTACAAATACATCAATAGTTGGGGGTAGGCTGGTTGGGATTTTTTTGTTGTGCAAACACTTGTCCCAACGGAGCGGGAGAAGCAAGGGTGGGGCTTGAACTACTTGCACTAGCAGTGCATAGTAAATTTGAGTGGGAGGTAGTGCCAAAAATGTGGGCATTTGCCCCGTATATTGCTGTGTAGGCCGAGCCATGGCTTGAGCCTGTTACGTTGGCGCAGGTTGTGTGTAGGAAGTTGTTGCTCTGGACCGGGACATCATTTTAGCATAGTTCAAAGCTTGGTTTTGGTAAGAAACATTAGTAGTGTTGCTTGGTTGTGATGGAACTGTAGGTGGGGTCGGTCGGTGTTGTGGCTGTTGGGAGACCGATCATATGATGCCATCTGTAGCATGGGATGCCCGTGGTGCATCGCGGTAAGAGGTTGCTGCATGGGGAGCATTTTGGATGATGATGTACAGGTATCCAGACTGAGCATAGATGAGGTCAAACTGTCAAGCTTTCAGTATGGCCTCTTCTTCAGATTGAGGATGTTTGGATGCAATGTCCTTGGCTATGGGTGGGAGCAAGGTCTTAAGGAACCAATCCAAGAAGATCTTGTCATCAAGTTGGATTTTGCATAGGCTATAGCGTCGTCGCCACTCATGTTTATGGTCAGTTATATGAGTGGGAGTTTTTTGACAGCAAGATAGTAGGATCTCCACCCCCTCATCATATCTATGGGGAGTTGGAAATACTATAGGAACATGAAGGCTAGGGAGTTGAAATCAGGGTACTTGGCTTATGGTAGCTCAATGTACCATTTGGCCACAGCACCTATGAGGGTGTATTGGAATAGCCTCAGTCTAATGGAATCATCTATGATGCTATTTTATGAGCACCATAGATGGAATGCCATTATGTGATTTTGGGGACATTCCCTTGCTTTTCCTTCAAACTTGGGAATGTATGAAGGCAGCTTGGTTGCCATGGGAGGCCAGAAATCTTGGTGGCAGATGGGGTCATTTGTTAATCAAGCCAAATCAAGCAGGTTAAGATGAGACATGAATGGCATATTTGACCCCAGGTTGATGTGGGATGGAGCTACGATGGTGGTGGGATTTGTAGGTGTATAATGCATCTGCAAAGCTAGGGGCACTTGCGGATGGGCCAATGCCCCCAAGTGTTGTGGGAAGGGCCGTATGTGTGGTGAGGATATTGCCCCCATGTGTGACAGTAGGGGTAATGTAAGTGGACAGTCCACTGCCCCCCTGTGTGGCAGGAGGGGTAGTGTGTGTGGAAGGGCCACTGCCCCCATGTGCTGCAAGTGGGCCAACTTGGCTGGCCACTATAGGTGGTGGCAGCTGATTGATGATAGTCTACATGACTATGCTTAGGCCACTTTCCAGGTTGTGGGTGATAGGTTGTGGTGTGGAAATGGGTCCACTTGCTAAGGTTAGGCCAGAAAATGGATCCAGGTTGGCACCATCCATGGGTCTTAATGGTGTAGTATGGAGGTCTAGTTCAGATTGATATGGGTTTGAATCAGAATCATAGGCTATGTGGCCTTCTGATGGTGTGGGATATTGGTGAGAATGGTTTCGACAGTGTCGATTGAGTGTTCCAAATTCTGGTGGTTCACCTCTTAGGTGTGAGGAAGAGCGCGAGGGATCAATTATGTTAGTTGTTTGTCAAACTGATGGGAATGATGTTTGGACCCTGATTTTAGTGGCTTCCTATTGGCTATAGGTGGTCACTCAGCCACCAAGACTGTCAAAATACAGTGCTTGGATCTTTCCTCATAGGTTTTTCTACTCAATCGGAAGGGGTCATTGCCCATTTCCCTTGGCAATTCCTCTCAGTGTCCAGCTGCTTTGGGGTTCCTGTGGTACTCCTCACAATGAGTTTCTGGGAAGAGCTCAAGCACTTCCCATAGTTGAAGTAGTCAGGGACTTATGTCCTCAAAGACTAAATATTTTTTTGTACTTAGTGTAAATTGGTAAATTTTAAGGCTCTCTCAGCACCATGAACTGAGTTGGGTTAATTAGTTGGTATGGTGTATTTATTTGTTTGTTTTTCTAGTATTTGGTAGTTTCAAATGGTTTATGAATTCATCATATTGTGGTTATGTATGCAAGCATTGGATAATCAGAAATTGTGAACAAATACAATTTTTAACCTTGAATGTTGATGGCCTAACTAGATGACTACCTCACATTGATATTCCTCTTCAACCAAGAGAAGGTCCTGGGATCTCAACACAATGGGACTAAGTGCATCCATATATCCTTAGGTCACCTCCCAGATGCAAGTTTGGTCAATAGGGAGGACGCTTAGTGCCATGAGAATCCCTCCATCTCTACCCCCTCTACCTTCCACGTCATCCGGTTTTAATGGTTTGGAACAATATTAGTGGAGTGCCTAGATCTATACGAGCTTGCCCTTCGTCGTATCCCAGAATACCTAGGAGGGTGATGACTTGGTAGAGGAGGAAGGGTGAGAAAGATAGTTATTTTTAGGTTGATTTTAGTTAAGCTACATTCATTTGATTAAGCCATTAACATTTACTTGGAATTTACACATTGTTTGTAAAAGAAATTGCAGAAAATTGAAACAAAATCTGAAATTGACTTGCAGTGCTGGATAGAGGAAGCTGAGCCCCACTGATTGTTGCTATGAAAATAAAATTTAACTCCTATTAAACTAAAATTGAAGATCGGTTTGACAGACCACACATTTCTGATCAAATCTGGCGAGGGGGGTGCAAGATTTTTTCAGAAACAGACGAGGGGGTCACACAGAATTCACAGACAGTCGCAGTCTGTGTTTCTGAGTGAAGTCACACTTATTGGGGGATTAAGTGTGCCCTAGGTGCACTTGTTTGGCCATTAAGTGAGCCCTCACCTCATGTTTAGGCCTGATAAGAGTGACTTGCCATGGATTTGGGTTTTTTTTAGATTCAGAGTCAGATCCAGTCGACAATAACCTGTACTGTGGCCAAATTGACTTGGATGTGCCTAGCAGAGGCTTCGATAGTGATAATAACTGGAAATAAACTGAATTTAATCTGAATTTAACATGAAATTTGAAAAACTAGGGAAAAACTTAAAAAATTTGAAATTTTAAAAATTTGGCCCAAGGATCCTATGGGATCGAATTGGTATGGTCACCAGTTCTGTAGCAGGGATTTCTCCTTGCTACAAGGGTAGGAATGGATCCCTTCTATCTATAGGACAAAAGGGTAGGTTCCTGCATGGATAAATGCTGAAAATAAAAATGGAATGTAAAGGGAAGTAAGGAAAACAAAGCAAAGCAAAGATGGAAGAGAAATAATGGTGAACCCATCTGCAAACAAAGGTTAGGGTTCCACTTCCAAAGACCTGCAAACAATGACTAAACTACAGAAAACTAAAATACTTGCAAAGCAATGTTAAACATAAACCTGCAAATGAAAACATGGGTTAGAAAGAAAAGAAAACTAAGAAGCAAATGCAAGAAAGACAAGTTATACCTTCTCTTTGGGTGGAAGTGGGCCACCATGCCCTAGATTGTGGAAGCACCTCTCTTAGATGGGGGAGATATGGCTCAATGGAGATGGAGGAGAGGGAGTGTGGGTGGCTTGAGAGACAAAGGGTCTCAAGGAATCTACGGGAAGCATAACAGTATGCAAGGGAGAAGTGTTTTGAGAGTGACCTCCCACCCTCTTTTTATAGCTTTTTTGAGGTTTTAGGGTTTTAAGCCTTTGGTCCAGGCTTTAGCCCCTTTTTTTGGCTTTTAGCCCCTTCCACTCTAATTTTAGCTCCTTTTAGGGTTTTAGCCCCTTTTCGGGGGCTTTAGCTCCTAGGAGAGTATTTGGGCTCCTTTTTGGGGGTTTTAAGCCCTTTTCTTCATCCTTAGGCTATTTTGAGGGTGTGGGGGTCAAATGGAGTGATATGAGGGTCGTGAGATGGTGTCCTTGGGTGCTGTAGGCCATGGAGAGTTGAGTGGGGGATTTTTTGGGTTAACACTACATATGATTCTTCACCTGATATACCTACATAGTCTAGGTATGATCCTTCAACTGATATACCTGCACACTCTAGGTATGATCCGTCATTCACAGGTCGCTGGTATTGGATGTCAGGCAGAAAGACTCATCATGAACCTGCAAGCACTAGTTATATTAGTTATGGCATGTCTGGTATCCTTGCACATGTTCCAGCACACCATGCTGAGTCAGAGTTTGAACCTAACACTACGCCTGGGGGCACTCCTATTAGTTTCCATGTGGAGAGATTTGGGAACACAAGTCACATTGCACCCTCCATCTTGGTGGTGGAGGCTACATCACACGCTCATCCTAGACCTGGTGTTAGTATTCCTATTAGGTTACCAGAACCAAGATGAGTGACTATAGGGAATACCACTTACATCACTTCACAGATTCCTTTGTCCTATATCCCTAGTTCTTCGAATGCTATTCCTCTCCCTCATTCACATGGTCCTTCGGGTCGGAATTTGGCTACTAGTCATGTTCATACTTCTGTTACTCACGTAGTTGTGTCTTAGAGTCAAGTACCTCCTATTGTCTCGGGAGGTCACATTCCTACTTCTCGAACATCCTATGGTCTATCGCAGGGAATTCCTCATATTGCTACTTACTTAGTCATCTAATGCGGGTTACAAAATTTTTGAGTGCTTACATTGTAACCACCCGAGAAGAAATTGTTACTTGCATAAACCAAGGTGCTTACATTGTAACCTTTGGACTACCCTCAATGTTTAAAAGTACATATATTGTTTTTTTTCTTTTTGCATTTCATTTCTCTTTGCTTAGTCAATTTCTTTTAACTTTGAGTCAAAACACCACATAAGTTTCACGCCATTTACCCTTTGACTAAAAATAGCTCTTAAAATAAATGATATAATTTAAAAATTATTAGTAAGTTTTATTTTATAGGCTCATACACCAATTAGCTCAGGCTAGACTTGTGGGGTAGGGAGTTTAAACTCCCCACAAGTGTTAAAATTCAGACATAGTTGTCCAATCACTAGGTAAACCCTTTTCTATGTTGATTGTATCTACAAAGCTCCTCTCAAAAAGGAGTTAAGCACAAGGCTGGGTGGAGGCTTGGACTGAGGAGATAACCCTCTGATTCCTTTCCAAATCATAGACCAATGTTTTTGTGCATTTGGGGACTTCTGTCAATACCACCCTCTCGGCCCTGTGGAGTGCCTGGTGTTGACAAGGTTTCGAGCTTTTCTACACTGCCCATGCATATGAACCAGGCTTGTGACTGTCCCTCAAGACTGTCAATACAGTTAAGGTATCCTTTAGTCTCTTTTGACATCTAGGGTTCATACACAGGAACATCGGAAGGCTATTTATGGTTGACCTTGGATGATCTTGGAAGGTAACCCTAATAGAAGGTGTAGGAGGGTGGTGGGTGATTCCTTCGCTTGTGCCTAAGAACATCTATAGGGATGCCAAGTAGCTGTCTATCAAATTTTTTCTGGAAAGCATATATTATACTTCTTTGTCTGTTTGGCTTTAGGAATTTTTAGTGAGTGTTGTGTGGTTTGTCTGTACTTAGTTTTCCTTTAGGTGTGTGCTTTGTACTTTTTGTTTCCTGTCAACCTCAGAATTTTTCTCCTAGTTTGAAACTATGGCTAACACCCCTTTAAAAACCAACCAAGAGATCCCCATGCTGGGAAATCCTTATACTATTCCTCTCACAGGGAATGTTGGTGTTCCTTTGATGGCCACCTTGAATCTGCCTGGATTCACCCTAGGACTACTGGTGTGGTTGTTTTCCACTCCAACCATCCTGAATGCTCCTGATGCTTCTCAAGTAAGCTCCTTATATCAAGGGAATCAAAACCCTACTTCCTCTTCACCTATAGTTTATTCTCCTCCTCCTTCTACCTCATGCGGTGAAAGTACTGAAACTAGTAACCGATAGTCTAAAAGGAGTAAACGAAGAAGGAACATAAGCAAGAGGACACCCGTTCAACCTATGCAAGTCAAGTTGAACCTCACCACCCAGCCTCTATAGTTCATGTTAGGGGCACCTATCCAACCTCTGCAGGTCATGCTGGATATAAGCACTCAACCCCTGCAAGTCAAGTTGATATTCATTGTCCATCCTCTGTTAATCATGCTGGTGGGATCCTTCCAACCTTTCCAGGTCATGTTGGATCCAGTCACTCAGCCTCTGCAGTTCATGGTGAGGGAACCCATTCAATCTCTGATGTTCAAGTTGAACCTTCCCATCTAATATCTACAAGTCATGTTGGATCCATCCACCCAGCCTCTGAAGTTCATGCTGGGGGCACACACTCAACTGCTGCAAAGCATGTTGATCCTAACCATTCAACCTCTGTTGTTCATGCTGGTGGTCCTCTTCCAACCTTTGCAAGTCATGTTGGACCCAGTCTCTCAGCCTTTTCAAGTCATGCTGGCGGAGGTCTTTTAGCCTTTGTGGTTCATGCTGGAGACAATCTATCAGCCACTGTAGGTCATGTTGACACTATTGAAAAGACTAACCATTCAAAACACAAGCCCAAGTTCCCTTGTAAGCTTTGTGAGGGAGACCACCTTACTTATAAATGTCCTTCTATCATGGAGGTGCGAAGAGTTTGGTTTCATGGTCATCCCATTTTTGAACATCCTGAAGTCTCTCAACAACCAGCCTCTCTTAGTCAGGTTGGACCCATTCACCCAGCCTCTGTAGTTCATGTTGGGGGAAAACTCTCAACCTCTATAGGTCATGTTGAGAGCAAACAGTCATCCAGTGCTAGTCATGTTGACACCGTTGAGAAAACTAGTCCTTCGAAGTGCAAACTTAAGTTCCCTTATCAGCTATGCGAGGGAGATCATCTTACTCACTAGTGCCCTGTTATCGCATAGGTGCGAAGAGTGTGGTCCAAGACTCAAGAATTTCCTTCTCCTGAACAACCTATAGTTTCTCAACAACCTACTCAACCTTTGGTTGATCAAGTGGTCGAACCAATGTTAACTTTGGTCGATCCCACTCTTCTTTCGGAGAGTGAATCTGATGTTATTGAACCAATGTCACATTTGGTCAATCCTACTCTCCCTTCGGAGAGTGACTTTCATGAAGCGGTTGAATCAGTTCCATTATCGTTCAATCCTATTCTTCCTTTGGAGAGTGAACTATCTGCTAGTCACATTTTCTTCACTACCAGTTTAGAACTTACTGAACAAGGGGACACTAAACTTGCTTTGGATGAACCCCCACCAAGCTCTCAGATTGCTTCCTTTGATTGGGATAGCCTAGTTTAGCCGTGCCTTCCTTCTGATGTACCTTTCTAGATAAAGGTCAAATTTGAAACATACATGATTTCTCATTGTATTGTTGATGAAGGAGCCTCAGTTAGTATGTTGTCTTCTTGTGCTTAGCGAGGCATGGGATCTATAAGCCTTGTGCTTATTTCTAGTCATTTACCGGAATTTGATAGAAGAACTTGTATAGCCTTGGGAATTCTTGCTCAAAAACCTGTTACTTTGGGTGGGAATACTGTCTTAGTTGACTTCATGGTGATAGAAGACCCATTGGACTTCAATATGCTCCTTGGACATGATTATGTCTATGCCATGCAAGTTGTGGTGTCAACATTCTTTTGCATGATGTACTTTAATCATGGTGAATAAATTGTCACTATCAATCAGTTGGAGTTTCTTGATCCTTCTCTTGACCCAACTAGAGACTAGGTATTTCCTTTATTGATTCCCAGTGTTTCTATAGACACTACCTCACCACGAGTGAGCTATGTGACCTCATGTCCTTTGCATTCAATTTATACTAAGAAGCAACCTCTTTTTTCATGCTTACATTATTAGGAATTGGTCCCAGCAGTTGACTAGGTGAGTCAACCTATACAGACTGTGGAGCTCACTCTCCACTCTGTCAATCCATTTGAAAGTTTAGACATGTGTCCTATCTTGGATGATCTCCTTCCTTTAGATGAAATCTTCCTAGAGTCTTTGATACAGTCTAACCTTCATTTGGATGTTGGTTCAACTGTGACTAAGTCTAACCCTGATTTTCCTAGTAAGCTTAACCTTTCTTTTTATGTTGGTCTTGTTGATTCTTTTGACTCTTCCTTTGAATAACAAGTCAGTGATCCTGATGAGTTTGATTTTTCTTATGAATTTTCCAACTCCCATGATACTGAGTTTGTTCCTATAGATTTTATATCCCTTGTTGATTTTTTCTCTCCTTCTAAGGTTGATCTTACTGATTATAAACCCTCGAGCCTTGGTGCTACAAAATATTCTTTGGTCGATTCTGCCTTGACTTTACCTTTTGTAGATGATAGCAAAGTTGCATGTATTTATGGCAAAGTGACCTGCATTAGAACTTTTCTTCTGAATATGATCCTGATGTTGTTGTTTCTTGGAGACAGGATTCTTAGTTGGAGTCACAACTTTTTACTGGCCTCGTCTTGTTGTTCAAGTTGTAAATGCATTTGTATGTTCCTTGCTCATGCTTATGAGCCTGATGCTGGCTTCCTTGCTTTTAGCTCATTGTATAAGCCCTCATCTTTGCTCTCATCACCACTCAGCCTTGTATCATTTTGCCTTTGCAACTTGACACCTTTTAAATTGAGGAGATGTTCCTCGAGTGTCTTTACCTTGCTCATGTTCCTTGCACTATGCATAGGTTTATTCCTTTTGCTTGGAACTAGTTTCACTTGCCTCTAACACTCATTTCCTCATAATTAGAGCATTTGTTCTGCTCTCCTTTGAGCTCATTAAAAATAGTAAGGAGGCCACGAGTTGAATTTTCTGGACTCGTTAAAACTTCATGCGAAATATATTGAGTTTCTTTAGGCCTAGGTATAACTCCTCAAAATAGACTTAACTACCGAGTAAACTTATTCATTCAGGCTCATTAAGAATACGTGAATGGGCATCCACATTGGTGGTAGGTTATCACTTTCTCGGACCATGTGGAATAGTACGATAAAGGATCCATCTCTTTTCTACAAAATTGAGAAGAGTATTCTCAGGCATAGGTTTATCACTTTTTCAGACCTGAGGGACTAAACTTATGGAAAAGGAACCCCCGGTATGAGCTTAGTTTTCTCTTTTTCATGCTATGGACCTAAAAATGAAAAAGATTTCGAGTGTACTTTATGTCTTTGTCATGCTCGTTAAACCCTAAAGAACAAAGCATCGAGTTTATTGTTGTAATCCCCATTTCTTGTAATCAAATGGATCTTTCTAAGTGATATTGCCTTCCTTCACACTCATAAAACTCAGGCCATATGCTGCTTTTGAAGGAGCGTTGGGCAGGTGGTAGTTTAACCTTTTTTGGACCTTCCTAACTAAGTACGAAAAAGGTGTGCCTTACTTCTTAGGAAGCTAAGAGAGTTCTTCTGTGGTTTGTTTTATACTTTTCTTCCTTCAGCAGACTAAATTGGACAAAAAAGTCCCCATGGAGTATTCTTTGGAGTTTTCAGACTCTTTAAACAATGAAAACACCATTGAGCATTTACTAGATCAGGCTTATAAAATCCACGAATAAGTGCTTTATCAAGCATTCTTCTATCTCTTCTTCGAGCTTGCCATAAATGAAGAAGGTTCATAGTTTTCTTTCTTAGACTCATTAAACATTTACAAGAAAGAGGGGAAGGGAAGTTCATTCACATGTATATTACATCATGGCAGCAAGTCTTGTTTCTTTGAACAAAGAACCATTTTTGAGTCTATCAACACTTGGGTCCTAGTATTTTTTCCTTATCCCGATTCAAATTTTCTTACTCCGTCGGTTGGTTTCTTTTCCAATTATATGGGGAATCTTTCAATGTCTCCTACATTGCAGATTTGTGTCGTTGGTTCTTTCATGTCAAAAGCTGCGTAAGTCACTTTTTGTGTCATGCTCATTGTTCAAGGATTAAACCTTTATCGGCCATTCTACAGTTGCCTTGACCTTTTGTGTCAGCCATTCCCTGGTATCAGTTCATTACATCATGTCTTCGACAGTCCTTGTCATGAAATTTTGTACCAATTCCAGATCCAATTAGTCTTTGACTTACCTCATGTTGGATGATGAAGGATGCCTTATTTCCTTCCTTCCAACGGATATCTTCCAATCAACTGCAACACATCTTGCTTCAGGAATGAGATTAAGAGTTTTTATGATAGTACCTTGGGGATTACAATCATTAGTGGCAATTTCCCTCGCATTTGTTAATGGTTATCATAATTGACTGGTAATCAAACAGTTTCCTCCATGTTTGACTTCAACTCCTTTATTCACATGGTTAGGATTTGTACCTTTGGGTGGTTTGGATTGAAGACCTTGGGCTGACAATAGCATCACAATTTTTGCTATTTCCTAAGCTGTGCAAGACCTTGTTACATTTTATATGACATTTTTCTAAGACATATATCCACCTTGTATTCGTGTGGCTATGATCGATTGCTGAGCATGGATCCACCTTGTTCATTTGTGGTCATGACTCCTTTAGATTTGATATGGCGCCTTTTTGTATATTGAGTGACCATGATAGTTTCATTAGTTATACAGATGTTGGATCTGCCTGTATCTTTATGGGATGATTTGTATATGGACTTGTATGTCCCAAAGATTAGTTTTTGTCTGACATTTATCTCTCTTTCAGGTACGTTTGTTCGAGCCTTTTGATCTTGTATTCTTTGTTCTCTCCATACTCAGTTGTTTTCCTTTGTAATGTATTTTGGCTATCATCTTCCCATTTAACCTCATACATTAGCGGGCATCTATTATAGATCAAAATGACACATCTCTTCATGTGACCACTTTCCCATGATTCCATCGCATGTCGACACTTCCATGACGACACTTCATGAAAGTCATTGAAAGTCATTGAAAAAACACCTAACTTGGAGGACCCATATCTTGCATTATATAGCTCTTTTTGACCTCATCTCTACACTGTTGGAAAGGTATTTTAGTTAGCTAAAAAAAATTAGAAGACACCAAAGTTTGAAAATGCTCACAAATACTATAAAAATGATATTTTTTCATGTGTACGTGAGTTTCCTTAAGGAAACCGACCTATGTACATGACTTGCTATATATAATAATCACGTACACCTTCAATACACAACTATTTGCATTGTAACCCATGTATACCTCCTCATGTACATGGCTGTTCTCTCTGCAACCCGCATATGCCTCCTGAAAATGTCAAAAAAATATGTATTTTGAAATTTGGGTAGTTTGGGTAGTTATGCAATTGACTCCTTCAGTTGTAACTACTTTGTCTTTGACCCTAACTCTTCATAAATCATATAAATAGAGGTAGGGATGTCCATGAGAGGGTACTGGAATATTTGCATTGTTATGCTGGAGGAATCAGAGCTCTCTTTGCCCACACCTTTTCCCTAGAAGCTTTCTCCTTTTCTTGCAGAGCTTGGAGGCTGAGTTCCTTGGAGAAGAGAAGCAGCAGAACCAGATCAAGGTTTTGTGAGGTGTCAAACTTGAAGAGAAGGTATACTTGTACTTGTTTTCGATATTAATAAAGATGTGAAGTCCTTCTTCTTCATAAATCATTGTTCAATGTGTGATTGAATCTTTATTTATGATCATGTGATGATGTTAGTCAAATCATTATTTCATGTTTATTTTATTATCATTGCTTTATATGTAGTCATAATGGTTTGAGGAAGGTATAATTCATTTTGCAGGTCTCTTGGAGTAAGAGGAGTGAGACGAGCAAGAAGAGGATTGAATAGTTGCTTGTATCAAACTTCATTTGGCTAAGGTATGAACCATTCCAATATTTGAAATTTCTTATATATACTTGTAGAACCATTTGCATCCACCTTTCAACCCCAGTACATTGATGGCCTCTTAAAACCTAGCCATAGGAAACTTTCCTTTAAAACAAATGGGAACCATCAGACCTTCCAAAGACCAAGATTTGGTTGATGGAGATTCAAAGGTTGATTAAAAAAGAAAGAAAAAATCTAAAAATCCACCTGAGTAAAAGAAAGACAAGTCAAAGTCTCAGGAGGAGCCCTCAAGATCCAAGAAGAACTTCCAGAAGAAGAAGAACAAAGAAGAAATGATCAAGTGCACATACTGCAGTAAGGGCTATCATCCTGAGAGATCTTGTATGAATAATAAAATTGACATGTTGACCCAACTCCTGGAGAAGAATAACATCTCCCATCCTAATTGCTCAAAGAAGAGGGAAGGAGGATCAAATTGAGAAGACAAGGAGATAGTACATGATTTGGTTGTTGGCACCTCAAGCTCACCTAGTTTCATCATTGATTATGGAGCTTGATCGTCCTTCCCTTCCTGATTTCTCAAAGAAGAGTGAAGGAGGATCAAATTTAGAAGACAAGGAGATAGTACATACTTTGGTTGCTGGCACCTCAAGATCAACTAGTTTCATCATTGATTCTGGAGCTTCTTGACAAATGGTTTCGATAAGGGAAATATTTTCCTCTCTTGACATGTCAAAAGGTCCACCAATAGTTTTGGGAGATAACTCTCTGACTGACAGCAGAGAGATAAATATCTGATAATTATGAATTAGTTGCATATCCCAACATCCCTACAAGGCCAAATTGAGCAGAAAGTACCATTCATGCAGCTGGGGAACTAGCTGGAAATCCTAGTGACACTGGGAGGACTAGATCTCAATTTGAGAGTGCCCTTTGTGTGAAAGATCCACTCTTTGCTGAAAAGTGTTATTTGTTGGTTGATTCTGTTAATTAGACATAAAAATATGTAGTACATGATCCAAGATGGAAAAAAAAAATGAAATAAAAATTCAACTCCCTCGAGAAGAACAACACATGGGAACTAGTTGATCTCCCCCTAGGGAGAAAGCTAGTGAAGTGTAAGTGGGTATTTAAAACTAAGTTTTATGCTGATGGTTCACCTTTGAAATATAAGGCAATATTGGTAGCCAAGGGATACTCTCAAGTACATGGTATTGACTACAATTAGACCTTTGCACTAGTGGAAAAGATGGACTCCATAAGGCTAGCTCTATCCATTGCATCTTCGAAGCAATGGGAAGTAAATCACATGGATGTGAAGTGTGATTTTATAAATGGATATATTAATGAAGATATTTATATGCATCAACCTGGATCTATTTTTTTCTAATCCATATTTAGTGTGCAGGTTAAGGAAATCATTATATGGGCTCAAGCAAGCCCCCAAGGCTTGGTATGCCAAGATTGATGGCTTTCTGCTGTCACTGAGTTTTTCTTGACACAAGTATTATCCTAATTTCCATTTGAAGATGATTCATGGTTATTTAATGATATTTTTTTTATGTGTCGATGACCTAATGATCATAGGAAGTTCAAGGAAATAAATTCCATCCTTGAAGGATGTAATGAACCATGCAATTTCCATGATAGATTTGGGATTTTTTAGCCAATTCTTCGGTCTCGAAATCGCTCAATCGCAACATGTAATAAAAGTCCATAAATACAAGTATGCTTCATATTTTCTCACCAGGTTTATTATGATATATTGCAAGCCAATCAAGACTTTATTCCTTTCAGGAGTTAAGCTTGAGGAAGCAGGTTCTTCTCCTTTGGTAAATAATACACTGTATAGGCAGCTGATTGGGTGTTTGATTTATCTTATAAGTACTCAAGCTGAATTATCTTATGCAGTTAGTGTGGCTTCTAGATACATGGATCAGCCTCATGAGATCCATTGGAGAGCATCTAAGAGGATCCTAAACTTTGTTCAGGGAACAAGGACTCATGGGATTTTCTACAAAGAAAAATATGACTTAGAGCTAGATGGATTTACTGACAATTATTGGGAAGGTGACCACAGAGATAAAAATTCTACCTCGAGATATGTGTTCATGCTGGTAGAAGGACCAATCAGCTGGTCAAGTAAGAAGCAGAGTTCCATAGCACTCTCATCTACATAGGCAGAGTATAGAGGAGTTATGAATGCAACTACTCAATGTTTATGGTTGTAGGGGATACTTGGAGAATGTGGCTTCGAATCAAATTTTTCAATAGTCATTTATTGTGGAAATGAAAGAACCATTCGAATATCCACTGATCTAATTCAAGGACAAATAACCAATCACATTGAGATCCATATGCACTATATCAGGGAGCTTGTGCATGATGGTACAATTTCTCTACTCTATTGTGCATATTTAGAACAAGTAACCGATATATTCACCAAAGTATTCCCTGAGAGCGTCCTCATTAATCTCAAATCACTATTATGGATTGTCTGATCATGTGGTGAAGTGTGATTGATAACAAGATTTCCAAAATTTTGTTTCATGTCCATGTTTAAGGGAGGATTTTCCCACTGGGTTTTTTGCCTCTTTCCTTGGTTGTATGGACATGCAGTATCTAAAAGGGTGACTAAGACTTGCTGCTAGGACCTATAATTTTTTTATATTTGCTCACCAATTTAGGCTTAAGGGGGGGTGTTAGAATAATCAACCCATAGTTACCCATATTTGATATTAATTAATCATTTTTTTCTTATTCCTAGATTACCAGATTCCTCTCCAGGCTAGTTGGCTTCCACATGTTCCTAGAATTCAATACTTGCTAAAATGTGTCATGAAGCCCTTTGGAATCATCCTAGAAAATATTTTAGCAATTCTACTTTTATTCATGGTTCCTAAAAGCGCAGTTCTACTTTTTCTGAAAGCTGCCTTGCTTTACATCAGTTTTAAGACATAAAGGAAAAGCTGGTATAGGGGAACTTGCCTTGTTTTTTTCCCACATCATCCTCCTACCTTTTCTCCAAAAAATATCATGAATGAGTTGTATTTCCATCACTTATTATATTGAACACTTTATTTATTCAATTCGCGATCATCTTCATTGATTTGGAAAGTCCTTTTTGCACCTATGGGGGATTTCACATGGTTTAGTCATCCTGCTTTTTGACCAATTCCAATAGAAGCCTAGTGCTTTCAAAAATATCATGTAATTGTATATTTGAGCATCCTATTACTTCATAGTGTTGTCTTATGTACACTTATTCAATACATGATTAAGTTATTCTCCAATTTTAGTCTCCTTTTGTTTGAATTTTGCATGTTTGATTACCAATTTTGTGAGTGTAATTGATCTATCACTTGGGTTTAATTTCCACAAAATCAATGTAGACTAAAATGAACGATTGATTCTTGGATCCCATTGCCACTTCTGGACCCTCCCAAACATCACAAACAACTAGAGTATTTTATGATTAGGAAGGAGGTTAAGAGCACACCACCAAACTAGAAGGTGATCACTCCCAGTGAAAAATTTAACATCTATGAGACTCTCCCACCAAGCATGGAATTCCTCAATATGGGGATGAACATATTAATTCTCTCCAAAATATGATATTCCATGTGCATGCAAGCACTAAAACTCACATTATTGTTTCTCCAATGACATAGGTGGTGATCCCATTCCCATCTATATATATTAATAACATCATATAACAACAATAGATGCTCATGTTTCTCACAAGTATTACAATGTGTATCATATAAATCTCCATAAATGCAAACAACTATGTTAATGATGTTCCTTTTTATCCAGGAAGAGAGTGGAAGGACACTCCATCCAACCAAACCAAGTGGAAAGCAAAGTGGTTCTCTAGGTGACAACATCCAATGGATAAACTTTATGACACTTGTGAAAGGCTTAAAGAATCCATCCAAATATGTGAATTTCCTCCATATAGTCCACCTTGTGCAATATAGATATCTCAACAAATTCTCTTGGAATCTTTCTTGCTTATCTTCCTTTCACCGACCATGAGCAGAAATATTTCTACAATAACACTCCATGTGTCATTGTGACATGTAATATTTCTACCAATACATATGTGGATGGATGACATCAAATGGAAAAAATATGTTCCTATGCTTCTTCTCCACCCATGAGTCTTCCTCATCTAGATAAATATTATTATCCCCCAATCATGGAACTAGTGCACAACTCCAATGGCTCAACTCTCTACCACCGGGTCCACTCAGTCGGCGCTAGTGAATGAAGGAGGAATGCAAGAATGCAAGTGGATTCCTTTGTTTCTGATGGGAATGGAATGGCGCATTCATCAAGTCATCATGAACACATGTGGGAGCCTCTGTCTCCTCAAGTAGAACCAACAATGAAAATCCCTTCACCCATTTACCATCCTCATGTGCCATGGTAGTAATAGGAAGTGCATAGGATGAAAAATTGGATCCAAATTGAAATATATGCAATATTCATCCACCAAGAATGTGGATGGATCCTTGTCTCCATTTATTGTTCAATAATATGTACCATCTTGCACCTCTTCCAAAATTATACAATTTCCACCAAGAGGCAGCTCCATATTTCTCTAAAATAGTGCAAATGCTTGGTCTTTATTTTGTTTGTTCTCCAATTCCTCAAACACATGCAAATAAAAATGCACCTAATGTGCATATGTACAGGAGGTATGTAATGGATGAAAAATAAATCTTTGTTTCTGCTCACATGTAAAGACAATGCTAGTTATAACAAAAAAATATTTCAGAAATAAAAGAATCCTTTACCTCCAAAAGTATTCATTTCAGTGATGTCTCTATCCACACAATTAATGGATGAATAAAAAAATTTATTTGTTGATCCATATGGAATTTGATCATCCACCTCCTCTTGATAATATTCCACCATGCATAAGGTCATATCATGAGGTTTCCCCTTCAAGGTATGCATGTTAAACAACCCTCTATCGATGCAAGCAATTCTAGTGCATCCTTAATCCTCCATTATAGTGATATATTTACCAATCCAATCCATAAATGGATAATCAAATTTTCTTGCTGATTCAATTAGGATATCCTCATATATATTTCCCATATCTAAGAATTATTCATCCTTCCTCTCAATATCAGTAAGTGCTTAGCCCATATTTTATTCATCATATCTTTTCACAAGCATTTGCAAATATGCACCTTCCTCATGTTTGTCCTCCACATCAGGTTCCTCCTGCAGATCCAAAGTAACTCCTACCATGTGCACATGATCATTTTCCATGCAATATGGAGGGTTTCGTACATTCAACTCCTTTCTAAGTAGATTATTTTGCAACCTTGAATCTTGAAGAGCTTCTTGGGTTGTCTTCAAGGAATCACATATAGCCTCCCATTTTCTATGGAGAATTTCATACTCTTCTACTTCCTTCTTGAATTCACAATGGTACATTTCATCCACCATGATGAGATTCTCTTTGCGATAGTAAGTTCATGCATATCTCCTTCATATTGACCATGCGTTATTTAAGTGACATGAACTCTTCTAGAAAGGCTTCTCCTTCCAACTCTCCTCCATAAGCTTTCCAAGAACATCTTTCCACCAAGGCATTGGGGTCAACAAAGTCATTCATGGATGCCATAATATTCTCTCTACCCTCCTTTAGTGATCTATTGAAATGATGTGGCTCACAAAAAATATCCTCCACCAAGGTTTCTCCTTCCATTGGCTGACACATAAGACCATCTTTCTTGTAGAATGGATCCACAACACATATCTCATTGTAAAATCACTTCCATGGTATGAAGTGAAGGGTAACTCTGAGGATTGCAATGAAATGTGACCTTTGAAAAAATTAGAAGTTACACCATACCTTTTCATTTCATCTTCATTATCTTCATGTAGGGACACTATGGTGGCCTTCTCTTCTACCAAACTCTTTGGTTCATGCCCCAGTTGAGTGGCCTTGTCTTGCTATTATTTGTAAAACTCAAGTGGTGACTGTAAATATGATTTATAAATCTCTTTTTGGATTTGATCCACCAGATGTCTCACTGCACTCACATGAACCAACATCATTAGCAATGATCTGAAAATCACTCACAAAGAAGCTCGAAGTGCATTCAACCTAACTTTCTTCTTCCAGGCAGTCATCTTGCAGTGACTTGCACTCCACCTCATGAATATCTTCCTCTACTTCATTTATATCCTTCTCTAGGAAACTTGAGACTTATCTATATTGAATGGTACTCATGTCACAAATTTTAGAAGCTCTATTTGAAGAAAAACCAAACAAAATCATAATGATTGAACATGTAGATGGCTTTGCTGAATCTTCAATTTTGGTTCCTTCTTCTTCCTCTTTAATCAAAGAGGTGGAACAATTTGGTTCCTTTATGGATGGTTTAATGCTCTTAGAAAAATATTCATCAAAATTATGTGTCTGCCAAAATTCATACTTGATATAGATATACTCCTTCAAATTAATGACTGCACCAATATCCTTTCTTAATGCTAGATACTCTTGGTAGAAATGTTGCACCTGGAAATTCCACATTGCCTATCAGCCTTCATGGAAATTCTACATTACCTTTCATCCTCCTAGAAATCCTGACTTGAGCCATCTTGGTCATCTTTTTTCTACATCTTGGAGGGCTAGCGCCTTTCTTCCTTTTACACAGAGCATCGACGGTGCTTCTCAATGTGGACTAAAGAGCGTCGATTCCCTCTTCCTTTGACAAAAACCTAGGTCGACGCTCATGTATTTTCTACTAGGAGTGCAGATGGTCAAAAAATAGGAAAAAATAGATTCCATTTGGAAGCCTCCATGGATTCAATTCCTACATTCTTGGGAGAGGTTGCATTTTCCTCCCTCACCTATTGGGACCATATCCTATCCATTTTCCAAGTCATTTAATGAGTTCTAGGCCTATAAATGAAGCCTTTATGATGTGTGTGGAGGCCAAGAAAAGTACCCTTATACTTTAGTTTGAATTCTGAATCCGAGGCAAAGTAGGGATGGATTATGTTTGGAGAGATCTACATAGCTATAGAGGATTGTAGATGTCCTTGTGGAGATTGAATCCATCGATGTCAAGTATTGGTTGTACTTATTTCTCTTTCATAATTAATAAAAAGACATTCCCCTTTCCTATATTTGATGTACTAATTTTAATTAGATATTATCGGATTCCTTGATCACTGATATAAATAATCAATTTATCATGATGCTCTCATCGTGTTTGCTTGTCGTTTGATATATTTTGCAGGTATTGAACCATTGCAAGGGATTTTGAAGAAAATACAAGGATATCTAAGTTTAAGGTATATTGTATTTCATGTTATTTAATTTGATTGTTTGAGGAAAGGATATGTTGTTGTGTCTTTTTGTTCTATGCTTGTGACTTATAGCACAGAGGGACAAACAATGTCCACACTGATTGATAATTCCTTATAAAAAATTGGTGGCTCCGGTGGGATCAGTCAATATGGTCAGATATGGGGAAGATCCATTCAGATCTGGTGTAGATCTAGTAAGATATACAAGATTCGGTAACCAATCCATCTATGAAGGTTATTTATCTCTCCTTTTAGTCATTTTAGTTAACAAGGTAAGCCATTCATCTTACTTTTCTGATTTTTTCCTTTTTTATGAGTAGGTTTTCACCCTTTTCAGTCCAACTTAGTATTTTCTAGTTTCTCCTGCAGGATTTTGGCTTTTCTGTCTACTTCTCAGGTGGCGTGCCTCTCTTTGGTTAACAGAGCATTAATCCTCCTAGGGCGCCTTTCCTTTCTTTTTTCAGTGTGCTGACAACACCTTCTTACTGAGTTGATGGAGCGTCGATGGTGCCTGTGTGCAGAGGATAAAAGTGCCGATATCACCTATGATGCTTTGGTGTATTGATTCTCAATGCACAGAGATAGGCCTTCAAACTGCCTGTTTAAAAAAGTTTCCTTTCAATTTTTTGAATCGTCTTGTTCTCTAAAGATTTTATGAGTTGCTTGTCTGCTTGCTATCTGAGTTTGCTGGTTTTTGTGAACCCGATTCTCTTTTTGAGCTCATATCCAAAAAATTTATCTTATTCATTGTTATAAAAGAAAGTGGAAAAATAGTTCAGTTTTGGTTTTTGGTGACGTGTCTGAAAAAAATTCTTTTGAAAAGAAAACCTATAGCCTCTTTCTAGAGTTAGTCTCTTTTGAAAACTACTTTGTGTGCCTCATATTTTCTAGAAAAATACAAAAATAATCATGTTATTTCCTCTTGTTTATGCTTAAGAAATTTTTTATTTTCATTTGCATGAGTGATTTAGAAAAATAGGTCTTTTTGACATTGTAGCAATTTAAGTTAATTTTTGCATGCACGTTAGAGGCTTAGTTTTCTTTCTGTAATTTCAGAGACTTTAAAGTGCTTGTTGAAAGAGATTTGTGTTTGAAAGAAATTTCTTTTCATTCCTTTTTAGATCTTTTTTTGATTGTTGAAAGTGGAATTTGATTTAGTGTGTTGTTGAAAATAAAAATAAAAAGGTTTCTTCCTTACCCTAGCTAGTTCTCATCAAAGTCAAAAAGTGCATTTACATTTAGATTAATTTGCCTTATTGGAGACAACACATCACAAACATTCACCTAATCATACAAATAAAATTAACAGTATCTTTAGGTTAAAATTGTATAGCAAGTTTAGTGATAGGTTAGTGAAGTATTTGGGCGTCCTAAAATGTAGCAACTATCGTTAATTTGTTTGCACTACAACCTGAGACTCGCGTGGTTCTTCCATGTATTGTCGGTATATCGAATGGCCTTTCACGTACCCTTGAGTTATATAGAAAGGTACTTCACATACTTTATTGTATATTGGAAGGCCCCTTGTGGACGGTTGTGCATTAGAAAACACTACTACTGATTTGAGCTCCCACATACCTTGAGTATATCGGGAGACCCCACTAGGATTCCTTGTCCAACTAAGAAAAACCATTTGGTCATCTTATTTGGAGAAATATATCAAAAAAATCATTCGGGGAGATTACTATGCACATACCCCTATGGTATATCATGAGTTACACCTTCTTGACAATCCTGGTGAGAGATCGACTATTTTGAGCCCATCCTATCACTTAAGATTGCTTGTCACCTTTAGCTCTGTGTAGGTATGTTTGTGTGTTTTTTCCCCTTTTTTGACTTAGATTCAATAACTTCAACCACCACTATTAACCCACAAAATCCCCCAATTATCTCTACATGACCTACGCCACCAAAAGACATCCATTTTACCCTCTCCTTTGACCCCCACACCTTTGTAAAGGCTCAAAAAATATAATAAGGGCTTTAAAACCTGTAAAAAGAGAGAAAATAGCTCTCAAAGAGGATAAAACCTCCAAAAGGAGATTAAAATCCCTAAAAGAGATAAATAATGGCCGAAAGGGGCTTCAAGCCCAAAAAAGGGGGCTCAAGCCTTGACCAAGGGCTTAAAACCCTAAAAACTTAGAAAAGGCTATAAATACAAGGGTGGGGGTTGCTTTCAAAACATTTCTCATTTTTCCTATCATTACTCTACTCATGTGAGTGCTTTGAGACCCACATCTCTCAAACCATTCACCCTTCTCCTCCATTTGCTCAATTTCTCCATTAGCCAAAACCCCATTCCATTGAGAAATAGCATCTTAACTAGGGCATGGTGTCCCATCTTCCAACAAGAGCATAGGTATAATGATGTTAATACTTTCTTATTTTTTAATCTAGCTGCTTATAGCTTGTTTTCTGGTCATTTTTTTATTCCAGGGTTTTTTCTTGTTCATTTCATTAATACTGTGCTATAGGTTCTCCATTAAAAACTTGGTGTAGGTTTTTCTTTCACCAATAGAAGCTCTATCCTTCCATCCTATAGATGGAAGGTAGGTGTTTCAGCACGTAGCTAGGGCCTTTTCCTGGCTACATCCTTTTTCAGGCACAGGAGACTATCAATGAAAAAGATACCCCATTGGATTTTCTTTCATGCTTTCAAACTCTCTAAAATTGAAAGCACCATCGAGCATTTAATTTCTTGGGATCGCTAAAAGTCCACAAGATCGTACCACAATAGTGTCTTTAGACACCACCCCACATGTAATAATTTGCCAACATTCCAACTTTGGGTCACCATTTTTCAAAGTATTCTGCGATGAGTCTTCCTTAGATCCCATGAATACGAAAAGTGTCTACCTCCCCTAAGTATTTTCCATCCACAGTTAAATTCCTAGTATTATAGCTATGATCTCTCTCCCAAGAGTCAGTTTCATTTACTGGTAGGTTAGCCCTATCACCATACTCTTAACAAAGGGAGTTTGAGTCCTCTGCACTCCCCCTGCCCCTATTTCCCAATTCAATGTGTCAGTCCCCAGATTGCCTCACACCCTTGGTTATCTCCCATGTGATTCTTATAAAGGAAAAACCATTGCCTTGGTCAATTGCAAGTCTCCCTCTGTCAACTACAACACATCTATTCCATAGGATAGACCCAGAGGTCCCTGTATTCTGGTTTCATTAACCTGATTAATGATTTCCTTGGACCACTTAAGAGGAGTCCTTAGTTCCTCTTGAGATGGTCGTATCTCACATGCTTGACTTCAACAACCATCATTGCGCTGTTTATATTCATATAGGGTATTGGTCTATGCAGTATTTCATCGAAGACCCCCATTTTCACCTGACTCTAGCACTTTGGTGAGTCTATTACGAGACCCAGATAGGTTCATGTCCCTTGTTATTTCTTGGTTGCGTTGGACACAGTGTTCAAAATCCCCAACAGTGCTTCTATATAGATTCATGATTGATCCATCATAGTGTACCACATAGACTCTGACTCTTCGTTAGTAAGTTTCCACAATTATGTACCATCCTAGATTCAGCGGGTCATAAGTTATGAAGATATAACATTCCATGAGAATGCCATGGGTCCAATGTATCAGTTATTCATATTAGTATTGTACTTAGCCTCTAATCGAGGAAACCATTATGTAACACCAATTGTATATGATTGGCTCTTGTATTCTAGAGCTTTGATCACATGATTCTTTTTGACATTGTTACGAGCATGGGGATTCCCAACTTGTCCATATACATGTAACACATTATTTGTATCTCACCCATTGATGGGAACCATATTAATACAAAAACCAAAAGCCACCTTGTGCCAGCCCAGGAAGCACCATCTCTCCCCAGAAAATTCTATGATGTCTATTGGCCATACGATGAGGTCCTGCACTGACACATCAAGGGGCAATTTGTTAATCCAAAAAATCCCCCAATTAGCTCTACATGACCTACACCACTCAAATACATCCGTTTTACCCTCTCCATTGACCCCCACACCTTTATAAAGGCTCAAAACACATAAAAGGGATTTAAAAGCCCTTAAAAGATCCAAAATAGCTCTCAAAGGGGCTAAAACCTCCAAAATGAGCTTAAAAGCTCTAAAAGAGCTAAAGAATGGCTGAAAGGTGCTAAAAGACCAAAAAAGGGGCTAAAGCCTTGACCAAGGGATTAAAACCCTAAAAAAAACTCAGAAAAGGCTATAAATACAAGGGTGGGGGTCACTTTCAAAACATTCCTCATTTTTCCTATCGTTACTCTTCCCATGCGAGTGCTTTGAGACCCACATCTCTCAAACCATTCGCCCTTCTCCTCCATTTGCTCCATTTCTCCATTAGCCAAAACCCCATTCCATTGAGAGGTAGCATCTTAAGCTAGGGCATGGTGGCCTATCTTCTAGCAATAGCATAGGTATAATGATGTCAATACTTTCTTATTATTAATCCAGTTGCTTATATCTTGTTTTTTGATAACTTTTTCATTGCAGGGGTTTTTCTTGTTCATTTCATTAACAATGTGCTATAGGTTCTCCATTAAAAACTTGGTGCAGGTTTTTCTTTCACCCATAGAAGCTCTATCCTTCCATCCTATAGAGAGAAGGTAGGTGTTTCAACACGTAGCTAGGGATTTTACCGACTACAACCACCATGTTTGGGCAACTTATGAGACATCATTCACGTAGATTGTAGTGTTGACCTCCTGTCTCTCCTCCTATCGTGGAAGGACAAGAAGGGGTAAACATGGAACAACCAGATTCTACATATGCTCCTGTAGGAACTACCTCAGGTAGTGAATCTAGAGATGATTTCATTATTTATACAAATCTTTTGGTCCAATTACCTCCTACGGCTGATATTCATTCGCTAATGGAAGTCCCTGCTGATATTCCTATTGAGGCATAGTTTGGCCCTAATGATCCTTTTTGGAGGACTTCTTTGGGCCAAGCCATTTCTGAGTTTGGGGTTATTAGACCTTCGCCTGGGAACCCTCCTCTAGGGGATGATGAATATACAAGAATTCAAGCATCCCTTGATCAAGATCGTAATTTTTTAGAAAGAGCAGAAAGAATTATTATCACACTTGTGTCTTACAAGGAACTTGTTTCAGCTCTTTTACCCCATATGTCAGACCCATGGCCTGTTGGATATCATACCCTTGCTCATATTTTTTCTCCTATTCCAGAAATTCCAGATATTGGTTAGACTTCTAATAATCCAGGTAAAAATCCCATCCCTACAATTTCATAGCTTGAGTGTGCTTCTCCTCCTCCCATACCCATTGTAGTTGGGGGGAAATCCACAACTCAAGTGGTGTCAACACTTTCTAACATCGGGGCAAGGGGCAGGGGGGACATCCATTGCGAGTTACGTCACCTATTAGTAGCTTTGTCACTATTTATAGACAAGTTTCAACTGTTGAACAACCCACAGTAGTCATTCCTCCTACCAATACCAACATGGTAAATATCCCATCTAATACAGACCAACCCTTAGGGGTACAACCTGTTATCAATCGAATTTCTTGGGGATATAATTATTGCGGGAATCAACCACACCTGACTCAACCAGCTTATCAATCCACACCATCAGGGGCTGTTTATCCTGGAATTCCTTACCCTGGAAATGATTTTGTGCCTCGGGGACAACCAAATTGGTCTAATGTCCCATCTTATGGAGGATATTATGTTTCTACTACTGGAGGATATAGACCTCCACCTGGAGGTCCCAAGGGTCCTAGAGGACCCGATGGACCTTTTCAAGGACCTCCTCCTAGAGGACCCCCACCTAGAGTGCCTAGAGGACTTGGAGGACCTACAGTACCTCCACCTAGAGGACCTAGAGGATCCAGAGAGCCTGGAGGTCCACCACCAAATGGACCACCCCTTGGAGGCCCACCTCCCTCAAGTATCCATTCATTTGGAGGACCTTCAAATAATCAACAACATAATCAACAAGCCTCAGGGGAATCATCTATGCCTATTTATCAATCTACCTACAGTCCCACTAGACAACAAATGCCATATCAATACTACCAGTACCCGTAGCCCAACAAACAATTTCCTTTTTTGGAAACTATGGATTTACCAGATCTGTCTAGATTTATAAATGATCCAATCCATCATGGCCCCTCTTGGCCAACCATTTTAGTTAAGTTACCTTTCGATATACCCAAATTTGATGGTAAACTTGGCGAGGACCCAAAAAAACCATGTGATGTCCTTTCATCTTTTGTTTTCATAGAATTCATTAATGGATGACTCGATCCGTCTATGAATATTTCAATGAACCCTCATAGGAATTGCCGCCAGGTGGTACATCATGCTACCACAACACTCTTTTTTGGGACTTCAATGCTTTAGCTATGGACTTTTTAACACACTTTGAGTTTCCCATCCAATACGAAACAGGTACCAACCTGTTGACCTCGCTTCAACAAACAACATCAACCCATATCTCTAATCATATTCATGATGGAGAATAAGACATAACTTTAATTAAGGATCCCATTCCTGAACAGTTACTAGCTGATAGGCTTACAAAGTATTTACTTCCACCCATTTCTAGAGATGTCACCATGGGAGTCACTATTACCGAAGAGAAATCTATTAGCTGCGGTCAGTACCTAGACTTAGTCTATTCCTAGTCAAGTACTTTGTATGATTTGATTCCCCATGCTCCTCAACCCACAACAGATCCATCAAGACCCACAAGTGAACCACCTATTGATGGCATACTTGGTTTAGTTCAAACACAAACATCGGAAAAATCTTCTAAAAATTAAAATCAAATCAGCTCATCAACAAACCCACCTACCAGAAATGTACCCTCTCCTTTTTCTTCTGTTATTGGATAAATCTACTCAATCGGAATCAAGCCAGATCTCCCTAGTCCAAGTGGATCTAGAAAAAATCAAATACAGAATACAATCTACTTTCCTAGATCAATCAGAAATGCAAAGACACAGATATATCACTTACCTGATATTCACAGATCCTCTTCTCTCTTTGTTGATCCAAGCTCTAGAGTGTTCAGATCTCCAACTACAAAACCCTGTCAAGCAAGTGGAAACAAGCAAACAACATATGCTTATCCAAACATATAATTGATCTAAGCTAATAGTTAAGGAAGAAATCTATAAAAATCATCAACAACAACAATGTTTATGGAAATATATTTGTATTAATGTAATCAAGGAGATACATAGAATTACATGGGAAAGAACATTACAACTTAGCCTTAACACTGCAATCTTCCATCCAACAATCGAAGCCAAAGCCTCTAAATCAATATAGTAAGCCACCTAGAAATTCCACCAGCATAAGAGTACCATAGACCTTCCTCTCTTCCAAATGGAGAGAGGGTTCAATTTATAAGGCTAAAAGGATAGAGTAGGTTGAGGATTATGGGGAGGTATCTAAGGGATCTTCCTTATAGGTTAGGAGCCTAAATTCCACCTCATCTAAATGATAGGGATAGACATCCACCTCATCCACCTTCAAGAAGGGTCTCGAATCTTTGTTTCTTTCCCTCAAAACATGACCGACGCACTTTCCAAAAAGGGAAAAAGCACCTTTGGTGCTCCTAGCAGTGGGAGACAGAGCGTCGGCACTGGCGCTCCTAGCATGAAGGATAAAGGCATTGACCTTCCTAGAGAGGGAAAAAGGTAGGAAAAAACCTCAATCTCAATAAACTTTTGTTACAGATAGAAATTCCTATGGCTTGGGGTACCACAATAGACAACTTGACTCCAGAAATCAATCCTTTCCAATATGCAATAGAAATTAAATATCTAACACTAAAGGATCAAACCTCGTACCTTATTCCAGACGGTTGAAGTAGATCCCCGTTGAGATTTCCAACTTTAGCTTGAATTGATAAATTACTTCCTCAACAACAAGTAAACAATACAAGCATACTATATATCATGGTGTTAGATCTATTCTAGCATATATAATCAACAATGTATAAGCATTTGAAAACATCCCATGGATAAAATATTTATTCAAACACACATTATTGGATAGGAAAAGATATTTCTATTAATATAAATCAGAGATTACAATAGATACAACCTCTGTCGGCACGTCTGTGAATCGGAGAAATTGAATCCCCCACTTGGGCCTCCACCACCTCAATCCTCCATCTCTCGATAGCAAGCTCACAAGAAAAAGGCAAGCTTGGGAAGAATACAAAAGTGCTCCAAGGGACAAAGGGATGCAGACTCAAGCATAAGTTCCGGAAACAATGGACTATAGTTTCTTTGCTCTCAATTCTCTCATATGCCTTTAATGTACCATAGAGTTCCTTATATATCTTTTCAAAGGGGTAATGAAAGGTCGAATCCGAGCAATCTCAAGGCATAGGGAAGGCCAGAAGTCAAGTGAGTCGGATCCATGTCAAGGAAAATTCCAAAAGGATTTGGATTTTGTACACATCCCAATGTACGTTGTTTTAGGGGTCAAACCCATGTATGTATGCAATTAAGGATTTAAAAGTCGCATGTATCATTTTTCACATGTTTTTAGGGATGGTCAAGGAAACATCAAAGAAAAAAAAATGGTCCACAGGGTGTAAGGAGTCTACAGAGGGACAGGGGAAGGCCATACAAAGTGTGATTTACCCTGAGTGGTAAAACCAACTATAACAGATGCCCCCTAATGTTTGAGGTCAGAGGGGTCATACGATGGCCAAAATACATTATAAGTCCATCCCAGAAGTGGAGTGATGAAGATTCCCAAATGGAAGACCAACCACCCAATCAACATAGTACAATGATACAACTCTACACATAACTACAAATACATATAGCAATCCTGGATACATAATAGTACAATGGCCATGAATAGGCATGATACAAGATATCACATAAGTGGTCATTGCCACATGCAATATACATAGATCAGAATCTCCATGATGAAGATATACAAAGGACCATGATCTCCATAATGGATAAAGATATATAATAGATCAAGATGTCCATAGTGGTTGGAAATGTCTGACCTATACTGGAATCAAGTCACGAGAGCTAAAATATCATGAACACTGGCACGATCAAGTAGGTAGCATATAAGAGATTCCACCATTCTAAAAAGTCTTCTACACAAACCACTATGAGTACATGTCCTACTATGTGAATAGAGGTGTCGAGGTCGAACATAGTAGTCCATCGTTTGATTACCGGTCATTAATGTATACCGTTAACAGACGCGAGATCACCCACCGATAATGAAAATGGGAATCAAGGTACTAGAGTGCAAACTAACATGTGTGAATAAATGGGTTGAGGTTGAACACTTGAGAGGATCCATCGATCAAGGGACATTGATGTATTCCCAAAGACTGTCGATGGCGAGAGAACCTGCCACTAATGACTGCAATTCTCAAGGCACTCAAAATGACTCTAGATTCCAATCCCAAAATAAATGATCTGAAGTCAATGTGATGAAATCCGCTGGAAGGAGGTAATTAAGGCATCCCCCATCATCCAACATGAGGTACTCAGCAAAGCTGTATAATGTGGAAGGACTTGATCATAAGGTGCACGAACTAGTAATTGTATTGGGAATGGCTAACATGCAAAGTTAATATAACTGAGGAATGGCCGACTCAGGTTTCAAATTCCTTCAAACAAGAGCATAACGGCGTATGGTGACTGAGTAAAGGCAGCATATATTCGATATACAAACTGGGACATCTCTGTGACACATGAGGCATCGATAGAGGCTCCATGGGGATTGGAAGCTTAACCAGTCAGTGGAGATAGACTCAGATAAATGAGTACAGCTCCTAAAGTCAAACTATAAACCCAACCAATGGATGTGATATACAGTGCTCTGTTTGAAGGTGACACGACTCGACAGCTGCCAAAGATAACATCTTTCCTTGTCCGGATTTTTGGTTTTCTTTTTTTTGTGGACTTTTTCAAATATTTAAAAAGCTTAAGAAAGAATAAAATTTCCTTATAGTTATAGACTAGGAGGATATGAGTGTCATAAGGGAAAACAAACTAGTTCCAAGCAGTGGAACATACCTATGCTCAATGCAAGTATACATGTGTAGGATATCGACACTCGTGGGAAAATCTGGCTATATGGCTGAAACGCAATGTCAGGGAAGCTGGCATAAAGCTCATAAGGTAGGAAAAGCTCATGATAATGCAATTACAACTTTACATAAGGGAGTCCTGAGGGAAATAAGCCAGCAAAATATCAAGAGGAGTATGAGGCTCTTGTGAAATGTCATGGAAGTACTATACAACAGACTCCCACATGCTAAAGGAGAAACGTCAGCATGGGCACCAAATGCAAATAAGGCGCTAACTAGGGTATCCATGTAAGGTAAAGCTCTACCACTCATATCATGCCACTTCTAAAATAGCAAGAAGGTTCCATGACATAATAGAGTGGGTTCGTACCTAAGGTTATGATGAAACGGTCATAAGGTCATGCAAAATGAAAATGGTGATGAAACCTAACCTATATGCTAGTTTAGACATGATACCTGAGATCGGCATGAATGGGTCAATCAAGCAGCTAAAATGGCACTAAAAAAGGCCTCCTACATCATGAGTTAGGTCAAAAACAGTCCAAAATGATTAGAAATTGTCGAAACTATAGGAAAGGGGGTAAAAATTTTCAAAAATTTGAAAAATTTCTATAAATAGTAAACAATTCAAAATATTATAAAACATTTGAATTTTTTACCCATTTAAGCTCATATTTTCAACAATGAATTCCAGGAGATCTAGGAGACGGAATCCACTATTGTTTCTTCCAGGCACTTACCCATGCTCTTCTCTCCTATTTTGATGCAATTTTTATCAAATTCCATGGTCATTTGAGTTTTCTAGTCCAAACTAAAAAGGGCATTGTGGCCCACATTGAAATCGATGGTTTTTCCGCGTATAGGGCTAGATATACTCGGAAAATGCCCCCATACTCACGTACATATGAGGCTGTTTGGAAAACAGTCGCGTATGAGGCTGCGCATAAGGTTTTTTAAGTAATATAATGGGCAAACTTGCAATTTTTTGTGCAGGATGGTCCTAGAGTGGAGAAAGCGTGAACATGGTGAGGTAGAGGAGGCATTAAGGGCCGATCTAATGGCTCAACAAGCTCTACATGCATGTGGACTCTATAAGTTTTGGTGTCTTGGTGGCTTGAGGGATAAACCAAGACTACTGTAGATGCTGGTGGATTACTGGGATCCAGACTCTGAGTCCTTCCAGATAGATGGGATGCCCTCACTATAGAGGTGGAGGACATATACTTCATTACTGGGCTTTCCTAACGGGGGGAAGTAGTGAACCTTCGTTCTCCTGGTGGGTCAGGAGGTGGCCTGACTATCAATGAGTACATTGTGGTGTACTGCTATCCAGACACAGAGAAGGTGGTGATTTAGGTCCCTACCAATGCTATATAGGTGCTGTGCCTAAAGGCCATACTATTGACATTGGGCAGGATAGAAGGCTTGGCCTCACTCCACCAGGCCTCGCGGCCTCTGATGTTCTATGCAGTGGAGTGCATGAGACCCATGATTTATGACTAGATCACTACACTACTGAGCAACATGAAACATCAGCTCAGTGAGTGTAAGGCAGGAAGAGTGTGGAACTTCAAGTTCAACAGTATTTTGAGCATGTTTTTCTTTGAGCGTGTTCCAGGATTGAGCCCTAGAGTTGACGTTCCTCTTCACGTGGTTCGAGATCTAGCCTAAGGGTGTTGGGAAGATGCGATGTGTAGACTGGGGGAAGGTAGGGTGGTCAACCCCTATCCAGCTGACTTCTTTCTATGGTGGCGACAACAGATGGTTTCCATCGACCACTACCCCTATGTGGGGATATATTTCTGGGGGGACCCGGACATGCCGCTACCACTAGGATTGGCATATGGCGATATAGGTAACGAATCTCGACCCTCTATTTTTTTCAAATTTTGAGTTATTTAATTTTTTTTGTTTTCTGATTATATGGAATTAAAAGACATATTTTTGTGTGACAATACATAGGTACATCTACCATTTGTGTGTAGATGTGGGACCACGACGACTGGAAGGCTTCCCTCATCACAAATGGAGGGGAAGAGGAGATGATATCATGGGTGTGGATGAGGAGTGGATGCTCCATAGCATTCATACCAATTTTGTGAGGGGGACACACAGGGTTCCCATGGCGCAAGTAGAGGACTTGCCTGAGGCTATGCAGCGCCAGGTGGTGGGTGTACCACAAGCATGGGTGCAATTATTTCGATGGCTAGCTAGAGCCGTAGTGACCTTCCATGATCACAACCCCCCTCCACCTCCACAGGATTAGATACCTGGGAGTCTATACATTTTGTACTACCATGTATTATATGTTGGTGGCTCGAGAGCCCCCATTTTTGTATCATGACACTATGTATTACCACATTTTGGATGTTATATAAAAAGTTTTATGGTGATCGGTTTATTTATTTACATGTGTAAAAATTGTGTTTGTGATGAATTTATTGTGTATGAAACAAATGTCAATCTAACATGTAGTTAGCATATGAGTTAGCAACTTGATTATTAATTCTTGGAATATGTATGTATGTTATATTGTCAAATTGTCGTTCTAATAATCTCACACATAAGAATATTCTTAATAACGTCAGATCTCTAACATGCTACAAACGATTAAGCTATGACACTACTACCAAATCAAGACGTACCTCAAGAGAGAGAACGCCATGTAAAATGGCATCCTGTAGAAGCTCAATAATGGCACTATATTTAGCAACATTGTTGGAATATCGTCGCAAACATACACCTCTTGAAGACAGTACCTGACCCATAGGAGTATAAATCACCCAAGTAGCAGAGGATGAGTGTTGAGTGTGATGGATCACACCATCCATGAATCCTATGTAGGTGGAAGATTCCATTGACATCTGCCAAAAGAAACAAAAACTAATCACAAACCTGATCACTATAAGAAAAATACCTAACTATGCAAAACTGTACAATAATATACAATAACCAGCCTTGGCTAAAATTCATGCATAGTACTTCTTGAGATAGAGCCCATTTCTAGGCTCCGCCAAGGTCATTCCCTCGTAATCCACTAACTCATAAGCACCCTTCTCTAACACACATTTGACCACGTAAGGACCCCACCACATAGGATTAAATTTTCTTTCCCCCAAGGGTTCCTTCTGTTGATCTCACAAAAGGACCAAGTCTCCCTCACTAAACCTTCTTGGATGGACAGACTTATCGTACTGGACATTTACGTGATGTTTATTGACTTCTAGAGTCAGCAAGGAATCCCGAAATTGCTCATCAAGTTGCTCAAGGTGGACCAAACGCTCCTCCAATGGTGAAGTGTCTGGTAAGATTTCTACAGCTAGCTTCAAAGAAGGAATCTCGCATTCAACCAGAAATATCGACTCCACTCCATGTACAAGTTGATATGGAGAAAAACCCGTGGCAGTCTTAATAGCAGTTCTATATGCCCACAAAGTAGGATATAACATGATGTGCCAATTATTCTTTCTTTGTGCGATGGTTCATTGGAGAATGGATTTGAGTGATTTATTCACTACTTCTACCTTTCCATTTTCTCAAGGGTGGTAAGAGGAGGAATGCTCTTACCTATACCCTAACTTTGATGCCAACTCTTCCATCATACGATTCTAAAAGTGTGAGCCATGGTCAGTGACAATTTCTTTCAGAATTCTGAACTGAGTAATAATCTGGTTGAATATGAAGTGGGTGGCTGTCTCACCATTGGATTTAACTGTAGGCATAGCCTCAGCCCATTTCATGAAGTAATCAACAGCCACTATTATATGATGATGCCCCCCAACCGAAGCTGGGTTACAATCCATAAAATCAAGCCCCCACTTAGTGAAGGGAATGGCAGTGATAATGGGATGTCACGGGGCAGGTTTTGAGCGCATATTACTTGCAAACACCTAGCAAGGGTGGCACCTCTGGACCACATCTACACAACCTTTAAATATCGACGGCCATAAATAACCTGCTCTTAAGATCTTTTGGGCTATAGAAATCCCAGATAAATGACCACCACATGCCCCTCTGTGGCAATAATTCAGCACTACCTTAGCCTCCTCATGAGGTAAATAACGTCATAAAATGGAATCTACCCCATGGCGGTACAAAGTGTTACCCAGTATGAGGTAGTTCTTAGACACGTGATGTAATCGTCGTCGTTCATCCCATGAGAGGTGAGTAGGGACCTTTAATGTTTGTAAATATATTATGATATCCCCATACCATGGGTCTAAAGTTGAGATTAAGAAGATGTGTTCATCGACAAACGTATCTTCACAAACCAACTCCTCGGCCTCACTCAGGAAATCCAATATGAGCTCTACAAAAATTAAAGACTTCTTCGATTTTGCCGAAACAAATTCAAGATTGAATTCTTGAAGAATGACAATCCACTTATTATACTTTCCCCCAATAATCCTTCAAGTGAGGATGAATTGAAATGGATTGACATGGGCTACAACCAAGGTATGGAAAAGGAGAATATAATGTCTCAACCATTGAACCGCATGTACGGTAGCTAAAACAAACTTCTTGAAATGAGAATAACGAATCTCTGTGTCAATAAGGTTCCAGCTCAGATAGTATACAACATGCTCTTGGAGCTCCTCATCCTCTTGAACAAAAACCATACCAATCATCTCCATGGACACGGCCACATAAAGTAGAAAATCATGGCTATAGTATGGGGGACTAATCATCGGGGCCGATGCTAGGGCTCGCTAGAGTGCATCAAAGGACTTTTGGTCTCGCTCATCCCCAAAAAAGATGGTGTCCTTCTTCAAAAGATGCATGAAGCCTCTAGTAAAATTGGCAAAGTTGACAACAAATATCCGTAAGAATTTTTCCATGCCTCGCAAACATTGAAGATAATGAATATTTTTTAGGGGAGACAACTGAAGTGTTGCCTCAACCTTCAAAGGGTCGACTCTTATACCCTCTTTAGAAATGATGAATCCTAACAAACGGCCTGACTTCACACAAAAGATGCACTTATGAGGATTTAACCTAACCAAATAATGCCGGAATCTTTCGAATACCAATCTCAAGTGATAGGAATGACGCATTCTCATACAAGAATGAGAAGCAAGGTCATCCAAAAATACTTCGATAATCGACTTGAGATCGTGGAAGATCAAGGTCATTGCCCGCTAAAAATTAGCTATGGCGTTTTTAAGACTGAAAGGAATTTTCTGATATGCAAAATTTACCCAAGGACAAATAAATGCAGTCTTATGTTGGTCCTCAGGTTTAATTTGTATCTGATTATACCCAGAAAATCCATCCATAAAGGAAAAAACCTCGCTACCTGCACACTCATCCAAAATCTGATCAATAAATGGTGTGGGGAAATTGTCCTTAGAACAGGCAGGATTCAAATCATGGAAATCAGTACATATGTGGATCGCTCGCTACTTCTTATCCATTGGAATGGGGTTTGAAACCCACTTTGTTAAGGGAATGGGATAGATAAAACTGAATTTTAATAGTTTCTCTATCTCTACCTTAATTGCGGGTGCTTTCCTAGGATTCACCGCATGCAAGCATTGTCGAACTCGCTTAGCATTGGGATAAGTCTTAATCTCGTGCTCGATAATACGAGGGTCGATACCTGGCATTTCATCATAAGACCAAGCAAAGATATCATGGAATTCCTTAAATAGCTTGGTGTATT
Source organism: Pseudotsuga menziesii (assembly GCA_001517045.1). Classification (NCBI taxonomy): domain Eukaryota; kingdom Viridiplantae; phylum Streptophyta; class Pinopsida; order Pinales; family Pinaceae; genus Pseudotsuga; species Pseudotsuga menziesii. Next base: position 477,421 of record LPNX010824811.1, on the reverse strand, counting down.
CTTGAATCTTAGCATGGGAACATTCCACCCCAATATAGACATTCTCTATCTTGCCAGGATCGCGAGAGATATTGATAGGAATCATTGAAGATATGTTCACCATGTTTCCATCAGCCATCAGACCAGGAGAGATTAATTGAACCATAGGACTACCAACTCTCTCACTAAGAACCACCCTAAATTCCTCATGCTCCAAGCAGTCAAGCTCAAGAAGAAAGTAAGATCTATGATGGAGTTCCTCCCATGGTGGCTCAACTCCCGACATAGCCTCAATAATCACTTCATCTGAAGGGAAAACCGTATCAAGGTAGTGGTGCACATGAGAAGACTACATTACCCATGCTGGCAGCACATAAGGGTCCTCCTCCTCCATCCGCGAAGAGGAAGGACTAGGCTCTGCAACACACTTGAGATTAGCTTGATAAGCTATCGTAGTTGTAGGCAACTGCACGTCCATTACAATGGGCTCACTCGGAGTAATCGGTGTAGGAAGAATCCAAGGATCTTCCATATGACTCGTGCTAAAAGACATCGATCTCATAGATGTTGAAGCCTCATCGGAACTAGACCCTATCATAAGAATCAGTGTAGGACAACTAAAGCTTCCCATGAGGGATGGATACATGCCTACACCCACACTCCCAGTTGCCGGCTGAGAGTGTTCAACGATCGGGATCGAAGCTCCTGAAGATGCAGTAACAGACGGATTCTTGAATTCCATTTGATCAATTGTGACTATCTTCCTATTAAATGGAACACATACAACGTGAAATAGGGAAGAAGCAATGGCTTGCATAATGTACATCCAATTCCTACCAAGCAAGAGATTGTAGTCAAGAGGCGCATCAACCAGCTTGACCTATATCGCAACTGTCTTCCCTCCCAAATGGACTTTAAGGGAAGGAAGGATGTTGTGCATCCTAAACAATCTCCCATCAAACGTAGTTAACATGGTCTCTGATTTAGAAAACTCAGGGGAACCTAAACCCTTCCAACACAATAAATACATCATAGAAGCGGCAACACCTTCGTCAATCACAGTGTGCTTGATGATCATATTAAGACATTATACCTAAATCAAACGAGACACATAGTAAGGAAAGCGAGAATGAATTCCTACGGTTTCAAATTTAATCACAGAGGAAGAATCATTACCATTCACAACAAAGGTAGAAATAAAAGCCTTCCTTTGTGAAGGACAACTCTGAAGCACTTCCAATGCAAACATCGCACAGGGAGTATGGCCCAAATCCTCGACAACTGAATAGTTCTGGGTGTCTCGGGCATTAGGATTGTGCCCCAAATGCTTGAGGACTCCCTTAGGAATGCGAGGTGCAGCTTCAGGTTTATCCATAGGTTTCTTAATACATAAAGGAGACCTTGGTGGATCGGGTTCCTTTCCTGGGCTGGGTTGTGACAAGCCATAGTCCTTCGCATAGGTCACAACTTTTGTAGCACGTACCATGTTAATGCAACCACGACCACTACCCTCCGATAGATCTTAATCACCACTAGACTGATCATGGGTCCTCGATTTCATATTTTGATTGTGAGGTAAAGGCTTAGTTAGCACAACTTGGCCCTGTGCCAAGAATCTTGAGGCTTCATCGATACGAGGGCACAAGTAAGCGAGGTGATCGTCCTTACATAACTTGCAAGGAAACTTAACCTTACGTTTAGCTTGCTTGTTCCCCCCAGCATTACGACCGTTCTTGTCATTATTATTAGCATTCTCATTCTTATTCCCACCCTTATGATTATTCTTACCCTTCTTTCTATTCCATCCTGGCTGCTGGTTACCCTTCTGGTCCGACAATTGCACTGAAAGTACACTCGCTGTTTGGGCAGGTTTAGATGAAGCCATAGCTTTTCCTGAAGCAAATTGGTTGATTGAAAATTAACTAACTTGTTTTGCAACTGAATCCACAGGTTTCATACTTTCACAACCAACAATGCCATCGGCATGTGGTCCAGGTGTGACTTTGGGGTCGAAACTAGAACACAGAGAGTTGGGAATAATCTCATATAACAAACTGGACTAAGCATAAATCAAGTCTAGTTCCTGCACCCTAAAAATCACTTGTTCCTCATTCTACACTCTAGATGTAGAAACCTACTTCACTATATATGGAAATAACAACTTAAGGAACCATTCGAGGAGGAATTCTGATGGTATAAAGGCTTTAATTAACCTCTTTCATCTATGCCACTTTTGGATATGATCCGAGATATGTGTGGCTTTATCCTACCCAAATGTCGACAAGAGTTCAGTACCAATGTCATAATGCACTAGTAGCTAGAAGTGGTTAAGAAAAGTCATCGCTAGGTCATCGAACAAAGTGAATTTCCCCCCTAGGTAGCTCTATATACCATTTCGCGGTAGGCCCTGTAAGGGTGCATTGAAATAGCCTTAATCGGATGGAGTCCTGGTGTAAGGAATTCAAAGAGCACCATAGGTGAAAGGTAGTAACATGTTCACTCGGATCCTCTCCTAGTTTTCTCTCGAACTTAGGTATGTCCGAGGGAAGCTTAGTAGGGATAGCCAGCCAAGCTGGGTCATGAGCTACAGGATCATTCGTCAATCTCGACAAGTCAGGAAGATTCAGTGTTGTGAGCAAAGGGAGCCTAGGATGATGAGGTCGATGGACCGCTCCCTGATAGTTCTGATTCACATCGGTCTGATTACCACCATGGCCTTGTCCATAGTGCCCTCCTCCCATTTGACCCATATAGGGTGGCATGGAAGCACCATAGTGTGGTGGACCTTGACTATTAGGAGCTACAAATCCATAATTCAGAGAGTAAGTAGGTTGTTGATACCCACCCCCATAAGGTGAAGAACCCTATCCATACTGCATCCCATAATAGGGTCCATAAGTCATCGCATGAGATGTCGCATGAGACACTCCGTAAGTAGGAACATACACTCCTGAAGTATGAATATACATTCTGGAAGTAGTAATGTGACCTCTAGAGGTATGAGCATGACCTCCTGAAACAACGAGAAATACATGAAGCTGAGACACAACCGGTCTAGTAACCGCAGTACAGACATAACTTGTAGCAACGTTTCGGCCTGAAGGACCACGTGAATGAGGTGGAGGGTGAAAATTTGAAGAACTAGGGATCGAGGATGGAGGGATATATGTAATTATGTATGTACTATTCCCTATATTCACTCGTCTTAGATCTGGTATCTTGATAGGATGACTAACCCTAGACCTAGGAGGAATATGTGATGTAACTTCCACCACTAGGATGGAAGGTGCAATGTGACTAGTGCTCCCAAACCTCTCCGCATGGTAAGGAATGAGAGTGCCCCCAGGCATAGTGTTAGGCTCGAACTCAGATTCGACATGAAATGCCAAATCATGTGTGGGAAAACCAGACATACCATAACTACCATAACTAGTGCTCACGAGTTCAAAATGAGTCTTAGCATCCTCCGACATTCCATACCGGCAATGCGTCAATGGGGAATCAACCCTAGATTGAGTAGGTCTATCATGAAAGGCTCCTATCTTAAAAATCACAGGACCTAACTTAGCTAAGTAGGGTGAAGGATTGTAAGTAGGAGTAAACTCTCCATCTTCCACTTGAATGGGAGAAGGTGGTTCACGAATACCTTCTATATGGTCTCCCATGGTGTGTGAATCAATGTGCGAAGTAGTCCGCCTGGACTGTCTATGTCTCTGTCCCAAAGGTGGAGGAGATGTAGAAGGTGGAAGTCTAGCTAAATGACGAGAACGATGAGGAGCCGCACCCAAATCCATGATGACTCAAAAAATAGAAACGACTCTCTATTTACAAAAACCCTAGGCAAGCTATCATGCACAGAGAAATCACCAATAAAATCTAAAGAAAAATGCAAGTAATCAAGGGTAGGATAAGTGAGCTCCTGAATGAAGCAGGTATTTCTCACCTAGGAGAGGCTTGAGACTCCCATACACAACACGCGAAGATACGTAACCAATTATTGTGGCCCTCAACTTGAACGCGTAAAGTGAATGTGCTGTCTGACCCCAACCTAGCCGAGACACCCGAAAAATAACCCCTGTAAAGTACCCCCTCAATATCCTAGGTAAGGCCACTAAGGTCACCTCAATATAATCAATGCTCCAGTGGACAGTTGCAGGCAGGATTGACCGTATGGGCAGGGTAGAAAACCCCAAAACTCTCGAAAGATCCCCCTGATACAAATACAATCCTGAAAATATCTTCAGTGCTACTCAGTTATGACTAGGGGTCATCCAAATCAATAACCACTCACACTACCTCGTGCTTAACTCCCTTTTGAGAGGAGGATCCTGAGAAACACTAGTTATACCAAGGATTTCACACACTCACCTGGACAGACACATACATGTTGTTGTTTAGTGGTCTTGGAGAATTTACTCACAATGAATTATTCCAAGACCCTAAAACCTAATCTTGTTGGTGCACCCTATAAAAGAAAAGAGTGTAGTTCATTTTAATTAAGCGTTGATTTTAATTGGCTTTATTACTCAAAAGAGGGATATGGCCATGCAACTAATGGTGTTATGACACAACATGAAGTAAAATGCACACCTAACAATCAATGCAAATGCATTGTGTCCATGAAAATAGGGTATGCTACTACATGAAATGCACAATTTTTCTTCAAATGATGAATGTAAGATTTTCTATATGAAATCCTGACTAATACACCAAAGCAAATCTAGTGGAAGTACTATGCAAAATGCAAAATGCAATGCATGATGATAAGCAAATATTTTTGGATTTTTTGAAATAAAATGAGATACAAAAAAACAAAAGAATGATTCTACAACCCCCAGACTCTACAAGCACACTCAAACAACACTCAAGCAAAGAACTAAGGTAAAACAAATCTAATGCACTAATCCCAAACAAAAAATTGAAAATGCCATGACAAGAACCTTCTTAAAAAAAAATTTACCCTAAAAAAAACGTCTCTGGGCAGAAACAGAGGTATAAACAGACTCAAGCAGTGTCAAAGGAGACTCAACAATCATCAAACTTCACCCAGCAATCATTTAACTTCCACTAAAAGGAAAAACTAAAGACATATGTGACTGTTCGCAGTAAAACCGCATGTATACATGAAAATCGTAGAGAAACCCACCTGTATACGCGAATGTGAGTTAAAAACTCGCGTACAGGAAGAAAGGTGCATAAAAATAAAGACAAACAGAAAAGCTGAGACAAACTTCACACCAATCAGACACTACCAGGAAAACATGCCCCCAGACCCGACACGGAAACAAGAGAGAAAGAGAAATTCAAATTCATTGAATGCCGATAGAAAACCCCCAAAGGACAACTACTAGAAACTCCCCAGTGGAGTCGCCAATTCTGTTACGGAGAGAAATTCCTATGGCTTGGGGTACCACAACAGATAGATTGACTCCAAAAATAAATCCTTTCCAATATGCAATAGAAATTAAATATCTAACACTAAAGGATCAGACCTCATACCTTATTCTGGACGGTTGAAGTAGATCCCCGTTGAGCTTTCCAACTTTAGCTTGAATTGATAAATTAGTTCCTCAACAACAAGTAAACAATACAAGCATACTATATATCATGGTGTTAGATCTATTCTAGCATATATATAATCAACAATGTATAAGCATTTGAAAACATCCCATGGATAAAATATTCATTCAAACACACATTATTGGATAGGAAAAGACATTTCTATTAATATAAATCAGAGATTACAATAGATACAACCTCTGTCGGCACATCTGCGAATCAAAGAAACTGAATCCCCCACTTGGGCCTCCACCACCTCAATCCTCCATCTCTTGATAGCAAGCTCACAAGCAAAAGGAAAGCTTGGGAAGAACACAAAAGTGATCCAAGGGACAAAGGGATGTAGACTCAAGCATAAGTTTTGGAAACAATGGACTATAGTTTCTTTGCTCTCAATTCTCTCATATGCCTTTAATGTACCATAGAGTTCCGTATATAGCTTTTCAAAGGGGTAATGAAAGGTCGAATCTGAGTGATCTCAAGGCATAGGGAAGGCCAGGAGTCAAGTGAGTCGGATCCATGTCAAGGAAAATTCCAAAAGGATTTGGATTTTGTACACATCCCGATGTACGCGGTTTTAGGGGTCAAACCCACGTATATACATGATTAAGGGTTTAAAAGTCACATGTATCATTTTTCACATGTTTTTAGGGATGGTCCAGGAAACAGCAAAGGACAAAAATGGTCCATAGGGTCTAAGGAGTCTACAGAGGGATAGGGGAAGGCCATACAAAGTGTGATTTACTTGGAGTGGTAAAATCAACTATAACAACTTTAGCAGAGAGAAACTTGGGGATTAGTTAAAGGGTTGACACATGGATCAAGAATGCAATATTTCGGTATAACATATTCTACTGATATGATTGCAGTCTAATCTACTGAATCTTTGAGCATAAATAAAAAGGGAAAGAATCAATCTAAAAAAATTGATAATCAACAGTAAGGGAATAAACCACAGAACCTAGATGTTGATTCAAAAGGTAAGAGAAAGGTAAAATATCCTTTTTTAATCTATGGAGGTGACCATTTGATTAAAGAATGTTCTCGTCGTGAGGAATTCAGTAATTTTTTGAAAACTTCACCCACCCTAGCAGTTCTCAAAGATCCTTTCCCTTCCCAAGAACAATTAATTGATCATAAATACTTGAATGAAACTTCTTCATCCACTGATGAATTTAGAATGATGTCTAGTGAAATAGTTAACTTGAACACAGGATCACAAAGTTATGACCGACCTACAGAAACAAAATCTGATGAAGGTCCACCTGAAAAGGCTTCAGCTTCCACACCTCCTATTAGTAATGGTATTCACATTGAAAAACCTATTCCAAAAGCAATTTTCCACCCAACAAAGGGTACTCTTCGTAAGTCAATTATAAAACCTAACACATGTGCTTCCCAATATTACAACATAGTAGAAGATTTGGCTCAATCACCCTGCGCTATGTCGGCATTAGAAGTAATCCAAACTTGTCCCACCCAATAGAAAAACTTGCTTACTACACTTGGTTCTATGGATCCTACAAACAATAACATCATCACTTTCAAACTGGATGATTTGAAGATGAGGCTCTCACATCAATTAGCTTTCCAGATAGCTACCAAAAATGCTGGAAAAACCATTCGTCATATAGTTTTGGACGAGGGAGCCTCTACATATGTCATGTATTTATGTTGTTGGAGAGCCATTGGTTCTCCTGATATCAATCGTTAGCCTACTACCCTCAAGGATTTTGATGGTCATGGCTTCCAACCATATGGATTACTACCTGCCAACCATGTTGAACTGGGGGGCAAGTTAGTCTCCATTCACATTGAAGTCATTGATGCTCCTTTGGACTACAACGTACTCCTAGGTCGCAACTGGTTTTATGCTATGCAAGCTGTAGCATCGACTGTTTTTTGGATCGTCTAGTTCCCATTCTAAGGAAGGATTGTCACCATAGATCAGCTAGATTTCATCACACCTAGTGCCTTTATGAATGATGCAAATAATGTTCTTCTCTTGAATACCCCTCAGTATAAAGACATCGGAGTAGGTATTATCAAAGACTCTTCATTAATGGGAGTCTTTCCATTATCCAATGCTCCTCCTTCTCCAAAAAATGCATCTATCAATATGATTTCTACCTCCTCTATGGAAAAAGGAAAATCAATTGTTGAATCAACACCTTTTACCCCTTTTGAAGAAGTTTATAACCCAATCCAATATACTACTGACCCTACCATCAACGATCATTTGTTGGTGGCCTTAGATTGTTATCACATGCCATATTGGATTGAAAACCCCTCCCCATCTCTCAATTACCTTTCACAAACACTTCCCATGGACGAATCCATTATGGAATTTATGTCATTAGAAGAGATGCCTTGGAAACACCATCATCATCAATATTCTTTCCTTCCCCCTTGCCATATGGTTGAAGAAATTTTTTCTTCAAATGTTTCATTTGATATAGTCGTGGACCCTTAGTATTGGATACTCATTCACAATGTTGAGTCTAAGGGCAATTTATGAAATATTATGAAAACCATACCCGTAGACATATCCATGAAACGAGGTATTTCAAAGAGCATTTTCATAGGCCAGAACTCTTCACCCAAGGAAGTTCAATCATACAAGGCCCTCTTTAAGGACTTTAGAGATGTCTTCACTTGGAAATATGACGAAATGTTAGATATTGATCCCTCTGTTGTTGTCCATGAGATTAAAACTTACCCTAGTGCCAAGCTAGTCCACCAGAAAGCACGACAAGTTCATCCACGCAAAGAAACAACCATTAAGGAAGAAGTTCAGAAACTTTTGAAGGATGGTTTCATTTACCCCATACCATTAAATAAATGGGTGTCCAACATAGTCCATGTGAACAAAAATAAGGGCACTATTAGGGTCTATATCGACTTTAGGGATTTAAATAGAGCTTGTCCAAAAGGCAATTTTCTCAGTCCCTATATCTATCATATAATTGACAACTATGCTGGAAGCATTATTTTTTCCTTTATGGATGGCTTCTCCAGCTATAATTAGATTGAGATTCTCCCGTCAAACCAACATAAGATGACATTTATTTTTCCTTGGGGTACTTTTCCTATTGTAAACTTCCTTTTGGTTTAAAAAATGCTGGCGCGGCATTTCAATGCGCTATGTTGTATGCTTTTCATGACATTAAACATGTTGTGGAACCTTATCTCGACGACCTTCCTGCTCATTCCAAGAAGCAGGATATCCATGTAGATCATCTAAGAGACATTTTTATTTGATTTTGTCATTTCAATATTCATCTAAATCCCCATAAATGTGTTTTTTGTGTAGATACAGGCCAATTTCTTGGCTTTATTGTTTCTAAAGATGGCATCCGCATAGATCCCTTGAAAATTGAATCTATCTTAGCCCTACCTGCTCCCATGAACATAGCTGAACTCCAAAGTTTGCAAGGGAAAGAAAAATTTCTATGTAGCTTCGTTTGCAATTATGCAGAAAAGGACACATAGTTTCACCAGGTTGCTTAAAAAAGATACCCCTTTAGTTTGGGATGGTTTCATGCAATGCACATTTGATAATATTAAACATGCACTTACCCATGCACAGGTGTTGTAACCAACTAAATATGTTAAGGACTATTCCTTATATGTGGCTGTATCCTTTTCTACCATAGGCATGGTCCTTGTTCAAACAGATGAAAATGACAAGGAACATGTGATCTATTACGCTAGTAAGAGTCTTTTAGACTCTAAAACTTGATATTCACATGTGGAGAAAGTTTCTCTGGCCATGGTCATCATGGTCCAGAAGTTTCATCATTATATCTTGCTCTATTCCATCATTGTTTACGTGGATTCCAACCCCATGTACTATGTTCTCATAGGTCAAGTGCTTGGGGGAAAATACCCACACTAGATTGTGATTCTCTAGGGCTTTGATTTAGAGTTCACCAAGAGCACTTCAAAGAAGTCTCTTGTTTTTGTAGAACTTATATGTGACCTTCCCTGTACTACAGAGAACACAGAGCCCTTCGATTCATTGCCTGATGAATCCTTGTTTCTCATTAGTACGACAGATCCTTGGTATGGAGACATCATTTTGTATCTCTAGACCTTACGATATCAGCCCACTGCTTCTCGTGATTAATTCCATCATGTTTTCCACTAGGAAAAAATCTATCTTGTCCTAAATGATACCCTATACCACTATGGTGTTCACTCCATATTACGACGTTTCCTTACATATGAGGAGGCTGAGATCGTTTTAAATGATTGCCACGTGGGAGCTTGTGGTGGTCATTTATCTGGGTTGGATACTGCCCATAAAATATTGCATGAAAGATATTTCTGTCCCAGAAAATCTTGCATTGAAATAGTCAAGAAATACCCACCATGTCAAATGTTCACTACCAAGATATGCACCCATGTAGCTCCACTCCATCCCATTGTAGCAGTTAGCTCCTTTGCAAAATGGGGCATAGACTTCATGCACTGTAGACCTATCTCAGTTGGGGGGCATGGATACATTATTGTGGTTGCGGACTATTTTACAAAATGTGCTGAGTCTATGCCCACATATGCGAAAGACAGGAAGATAGCTGCACTATTCTTGTTCAACCATATCATTTCTAGATTCAGAATTCCTAGGGCCATCGTGACTGATCATGGATCACATTTTCAAAACAAAATGATGGTAGAGTTCACTGCCAAATTAGGGTTTCATCATGATAACTCTACACCTTACTCTTCTCAGGCCAATGGCCAGGTTGAAGCTATAAACAAAGTTTTAAAAAAAATGCTTCAGCAGATGGTAGGGTAGGCTAAGTCAAACTGGCATTTGCAGCTATTCTCTGCACTATTGGCCTATAGGACTATTGTGAAAAATTCCACCAGTTTTATGGCATTTCAACTAGTATATGGGCTAGAAGCAACTCTTCTGATAGAATGCAAGATTCCTTCTTTAAAACTTATTGTAGAACTGTTTCCCAACACTTCTATATATGAAGAAAGATTCCTGTATCTAAACAAAGTTGATGAAACTCAACTCGATGTTTCCTTAACCAATGAGGCACATAAATGGCAAATGAAAGTTCAATATGACAGGACTGTTCAACCCCATTCCTTCAATGAAGGAGACCTAGTCTTGACTTATGACAATAAGCATGACAAGCTGGGGGAAGGAAAATTTGATTCTATGTGGCATGGGCCTTATATTGTCAGTTGCATTTTAGAGAAAGGAGTGTATGAGTTGGTTGATTATGACGGGATACCTTTGGGAGAGCCTCGAAATGGGATCTACCTCAAAAGATACTATGCCTAGGTAATATAGCATAGGGTCTTTGTAAATATTGTTTATAGTTTGTTGCATGTCTTAGTTTTGAAAAGTGTTTCTTTTGTGTGATTTAAAATGTGTTTTTCATAAAACCCTAATTATGTATGCTTTTTTCTGATGGACAGATGACTACTTTCATTGGCTTTACTGATGGTGCTAATTGATATACTCTTAACCTTGAATCAGAATCCTGGGTACTGTACTCTCCTACATGTGATCTGGTTAGTTTAGGGGGAGTTCTTTTAGGTCCCTCCACAAACAATTTGGAATAATACCAAGCTGTGATTGGATTGTTGATGGAATCCCTAGATAATGATGTAAGGGAAATTAGGGTTTATCTAGACTCCAAACTAGTTGTTCAATAGCTTAATCGGGTCTACACCATCTGAAATCCCCTTCTTCTTTGTACATTCCAAAGATTTAGGTTGTTAGAAAGGTATTTTGAGCAGGTTACGTATCAACACATTCCAAGACATCTAAACAATGTGGAAGATTCCCTAGATAATTATGTCTAAGATTGGTATATTGCTCATATTTTTTTAAAAAAAGTCTATTTTAAACATAAACAACATACATGTAAATTCACAAGTAGGTAATCATTTCACACATCGCATTTGTCACACACACAACTGTAAATATAAAAGTTTGTCATATATAAAAATTGTAGCACCAAGATACAAAATTGGGCTGAAGCATCTAGCTTTCAGTGCCCTCAAAGTTTAGGACTGTAAAAAGTTCATAATACACATATACACAGGGAATAATATGAAGCTTCGAAGCTTTCAGTAGTACATATACAAAAAAGTGAAGATCAAAGTAGATTAATCCTCATCCTGATGCTACTCATGATGACACGCGATATCTTGGGCCACTCTGTGGAGTAACCCAGCAAATCATCCAGAGACACCTGCAGTATGGTGCTGATAATTCCTATGTACCTCGTCAGTAGTCACATCAGGGATACCCATAATCAAATGCTATAGGTTCTCGTTAAGGTCTCCAAGCTCTTCATCAGCTTCATAGTGGTATAACATCATGTCCCTGGTACCAGATCACCTAGCAATAGGTGACATCCATACTGGACGTATAGGTCCAATGTCTGCACGGAAACATTTTCACTTATCTCAGTACTACAAAATAAAAATGAAATAAAATACAAAAACTAAAAACACAGTGGATAGTGTCTTTTCTTACCTCGGTCGTCCCATACTTCTCCCTTAGGAAATGCAAGCTCCAAGTCATCATGGAAATATTCTCGCTCGTAGGTGTAGTCCTCAACCATGAGTAACTAGCTTCTCAACCACCAAAAGAAACCAGATCTGTAACTGACTTTGGGTCCCCCACCACCAAGGCGGGGCATGACCATAACCCTTGCAAGCATCCTGGGATCCTCGGGGTCGAGCTTGCTAATAGTCACCTATGGTCTCATATGTGGAACTCACTATAAGATAAAAGATACTATCACAGCTGCGTAGCCAAACTACTTTAGTGTTCCCCTCTTGCATTTGTTTAGGTAATATTTGAGACATACCAGCATTCCTTTACACCAATTGAAAATGGTGGGATCCATCCACTGCAAAGCATATAACACATGTAATCTAGTATTAAGATGGGAATACCTAGTTCCTTCCACCTTTTTGATCATGTATACCATTGTCCTAAAAGGATGATCCACTATGGACTGGATACGTAGCTTCCTAGAGTGGGGCTCTGTAACTAGTGCGTAGTACTGGTCTATCAAGTCATCCAAGGAGGTCTCCCCTCTTTGTGCCCCTGACAGAACTACTGGACTTCCTCTCCTAGACAATCCATTCAGAAAGTATATGTCCTCAATCTCTATGGGTAGGGTGTGGATCCCCACCACGAAATGATGGTGGTTAGGATCCCACATCCCTATGATGTACTCCAGTAAGCAGACATATCCTTTCATACCAATTAATCTAAATTATTTCAAGAGTCTGCAGTTCCATAGAGCTTCTATAGTGGCTGGATCACTGACAGTCTGGTAGTATGGAACTTTATGTCCTCTCTCTTTCCAAATAACCATGGTGGAAATTAAGTATTGCACCTACAAACACACAAAATTGATATTTAAAATCACATCATGGGTGAAGGGAAAAGACATTTAAATGATAAATTAGAACAATGTAAAGGGTAAAACCAATTTTTAGTTGGATTAGGGTTTGTTTTCTCCAGATAAAGAAGAATCAGCATCGATAGGATTTTCCCACAGAGCATCGATGGTGTTTCCTTCTTTGTCTTGTAGAGCACTGGTGGCCAACGCACCTATCGGTTGTGGACATAGCGCCTATAATGTGTCTGTCCTAGCCTAACAGAGCACTATTGCACACTTTGTCTGAAGGAAAAAGGTCCTTATGACCCAAATTTTTTTCCCCTAAATCAGTAATCAAACCCCTCTAGGACAGTCGAAAATCCTCCTATCCAATAAAAATTCCTAAATTACCCTATCTCTTAGTTTTAAAACAAATTAAAAATCTTTTTTTGGAACATGAAGTAAACAATGGAAGAATAAAAAAAATGCCATTTTTTAAACAATAAATAGGAATGATTAAGATCTTTACCTCTTCCAAGGAGATTGAAGGAACAATGAATGAGGGACACTTTCCAAATCACCGGTGGAAACTCCTTCTTATCACTTAAAATACCAAACCCTCACAGTGGTAAAAACAAATGGTATATATTTCTTACCATCCCTTTCTATTTATAATTTTTTTGGAAGTTTTCAAAATTTTACTATAATTTATTTATTTTGAAGTCCATATTATTTCATTGAAAGTGGGTTTTTACATTTTACTTTATATAGTTTTGGTAAATTTGCTTTTAATGTGTTTTTTGAGTTTTTAAGGGTCAACATTGGGTAATGGCTATAATGTAAGCTATTTGAGTCTTTTTCAAGCTTGGAGTTGAAATGAAAAATTACCGAGCGTCATTATACAATTTTTACATGCTCTTTAAAATACCAGTAGAAAGGTGTGGAATCTACTTTTTCTCTTTTTCAGACTCGCTAAAAATGGATTATGAAAAATAAACTAGTTATGGAGTTATATTTAAGCTCTTTTCAGTCTCCTTAAAAACACAAAAAGATTTCCAAGCGAACTTGTTACGTTGATGCTTGTAAAAGAATTAGAACGGTTGACTAGTCTGGGGTAGGTTATCTCTTTTTTGGATTGGTTGGCCTTATTTATGAAAAAGGACCTTTTGGAGTCTTGTTAGTCATTTAAGACTCTCTAAACATCAAATAACAAATGAGTTTTATTTTTTCAAACTCGTAAAATAAAATGATGAAATGCCCTATTTGGGAACGAACCCCTCCTTTCTCAGGTTCGTAAAAAGTATGAGAATAGACTCATCATTTGATGAGGTTTAATGAGTGTTTGTTACCCTCTTTGGACTCATAAAAATGAAAAGATGCAATCATATTTCGAGATGGATAAATAAAAGGAAAGGGGAATGGTTTTCATTTGTATTTATGGAAGTAGTCTACAGTCCACCTTTGAACATGGAACTTGTCTGTATTTTGCATATCTGAACAGTTGGGTATTCAAATTGTCCTCAAGTCTATCCACTTTTGTGAGTCACCTAAATCCTATGAGTCAATTCAAATAATGCTTCACTATATTCCTTGCATTACACCGGATTCTATTCTCATTGATTCAATGCTTCCAAGTCACATGTCGTGCCGCAAAATGTTCAAAGGATGTCTCTCCCAGAAACATAACTCATCAGTAACTTTATTTTCCCTAGAATTCAGTCATGTCTAAGTCAGTTTCATCCCTTCAAATCAACTTTTGTTCCTAGTTTCATGTCCCTAATGTGGGAATCATCATGGCCCTCTTGTGACAAGTCTATTCATGTCGACTTCAAATTATTATATAGGAATTAGACTTAGAAAACTAAAGAGTACCTTGAATCCTGCATGCCTCAATGATAGGTTTCATCGTTTTCAACAGTAGGTTTTCATCAATGACATCTGATTGGAATATTATATCAAGTGTTTGAATTCAAAACATTTATTCACACTTGAGGGAATGTGTTACAGCTGATTTTACCACACATGGTGGATCACACATTTATGGCCTTCCCTGTCCCTATACAGACTCTTTGGACCCCATGGACCATTTTTGTACCTTTGATGTTTCCGAGATCATCCATAAAAAAATTCATTGCTTGCCATATGTGACTTTTAAACCTATTCTCATGTATATACACAGATATGACCCTCAAACCCGCGTACATCGGGATGTGTGCAAAAGGCCAAATAATTTTGGAGTTTACCTTGATGTGGATTTGAGTCACTTGTCTCTTGGCCTTCCATATGCCTTGAGATCACTCATATTTGACCTTCCATTACCCCATTGAAGCACTATATAAGGAACCCTTTGGATACATTGAAAGGGGAGGAATTGAAGAGCAAGAAAACTAAAGTCCATTGTTGTTGGAGCTTATACTTGAGTCTGCATCCCTTTGTCCCTAGGAGCACTTTGTGTTCTTTCCAAGCTTGCCTTTGCTTGTGAGATTGCTATTGAGAGATGGAGGATTGAAGTGGTGGAGGCCTAGGTGGAGGACTCAGTTTCTTCGATTTGCAGACATGCCGATAGAGGTTGTCACTATTGTAATATCTGATTTATATTAATAGAAATATCTTTTCTTGTCCAATAATGTGTATTTAAATGAATATTGAATCCATGGATGCTTTTAAATGCTTATATTTTATTGATTATATATGCTAGAGTAGGTCTAACACCATTATATAGCATGCTTGTCTTGTTTGCTTATTGTTGAGAGAGCAAATTGCTAACACAAGTGAGATTGGAAAAGCTCAACGGGGATCTACATCAACCATCCAGAATAAGGTATGTTTCGAGATCCTTTAGTGTTAGATATTTTATTTCTCTCACATATGGGAAGGGATTGATTTATGTGGTTACTCTGTCTATTATGGTACCCCAAGCCATAGGAAGTTTTCTCCGTAACAGAATTGGCGACCATACTGGGGAGTTCCTAGTCATTTCCTTTGGGGGTTTTATCGGCATTCAATGTTCTTGAATCGCTCTAATTTCTCTGTTTCTGAGTCGGGTCTGGGGGCATCTTTGTCTAGTAGTGTCTGATAGGAGTAGATTTTGTCTCATCTTATCTGTTTACCTTCTTTTTTATCTATTTTTCTTCCTGTATGCGAGTTATGTCTTCATAGTTGCGTGTACACATGGTTTTTACTGGAATATCCATGTATATATGTGGGTTTTCTGCACACAGTCATATATGCCCTGATTTTTTCCTTTTTGGGTAAGATTAAGTGTTGTTGGGTGAGTTTGGATGATTGCTGAGTCTTCTTGGATGCTTCTGGAGTTTGTATACACCTCTATTTCTGACCAGAGATGCTTTTTGGTTTGATTTTTTTTTTAAATGTTTATGTCATTTCATTTTCTATTTTTTGTTTTGGGATTAGTGCATTAGATTTATTTTACCTTAGTGATTTTCTTGGGTGTTGTCTGATAGTGCTTGCAGAGTCTTGGGGTTGTAGAGTCATAATTTTTCTTTATTATCTCATTTTAATTCAAAAATACAAAATCATTTGCTTTTTGCATCATTATGCATGGTTGCATTTTGTATTTGGCATGGTACTTGCATTAGGTTTGATTGGAGAGTATTAGTCAGATTTTCATACAGGAATGATTGCATATTCATTTGAAGGAAAATTTTACACTTCACGTAGTAGCATACCTTGTTTTTCATTCAACATAGTGCATTTGCATTGATTGTTTGGTGTGCATTTTTCTTCTTGTTGCGTCCTAACATCATTAGTTGCACGACCATTTGCCCTTTTGAGTAATAAGCCAATTAAAATCAATGCGTAATAAAATGAATTACACTCTCTTCTTTTATAGGGTGCACCAACAAGATTAGGTTTTAGGGTCTTGAAATAGTTCATTGTGAGTAAATTCTCTAAGACCACTAAACAAAAACATTTATGTGTTTGTCTAGGTGAGAGTGTGAAATTAATTTATATAATTAGTGTTTCTCAAGATCCTCCTCTTACAAGGGAGTTAAGCACGAGGCAGTGTGAGCAGTTATTGATTGGGATGACCCCTGGTCATAACTGAGTAGCATTGGAGATATTTCCAGGATTGTATTCGTATTTGGGGGCTCTTTCAAGAGTTTTGGGCTTTGTTACCCTGCCCATATGGTCAATCCCACCTATGACTATCCACTTGAGCATTGATTATATTGAGGTGAGATTAGTTTCCTTACCTAGGTTATCGAGGGGGTACTTTGCAAAGGTTATTCTGTAGGTGTCCTGGCTAGGTAGGGGTCGGACAGCACAGTCTCTATATGCATTGAATCTAAGGGCCACTATAATTGGTTACAAACCTCCGCATGTTGTGTATGGGAGTCTCAAGTCTCTCCTAGGCAAGACATACCTACTTCATAAGGGAGCTCACATATTCCACCTTTGTTTTCTTGTGATTTAGCTTTACATTTATAGGTGTATGCTCTATGCATGCTAGTTTTCCTAGGGTTTGCATAATTAGATCGAGTCTTTTTCATTTTTGGGCCATTGTGGATTTGGGCGTGGCACTTCGCCATTCTCTTCATTTAGCAGGAATTCCTCCTTCCACGTCTCCTCCTCCTTTGGGAGAGAGAAATAGATAGTCTGGGCGGAGTACTTCTCACATTGATTCACACAGGATGTGAGATCATGAGGATGAGATTCTTGAGATGTCTTCTCCACCTCATGAGGTTGGGGATGCATATTATACTCTCATATATGATCCTTCACCAGAAATACCTTCACATTTTGGTTATGATCCCTCATTCATAGGTCATTGGTATTGGTTTCTAGGAGACGAGACTCATCATAAACCCATAAGCACTAGTCATGTTCATTATGGCATGCACGATATCCCTGCACATGATCTAACACATCATGCTGAGTCAGAAGTTGAACCTAGCACTATGCCTAGGGGCACTCCTATTCCTTTCCATGCAGAGATATTTGGGAGCACTAGTCACATTGCACCTTCCATCCTGATGGTGGAAGCTACCTCACACGTCCATCCTAGACCTAGTGTTAGTAGTCATATGCAGATACCAAAACCGAGATGAGTGACCCTAGGGAACACCACTTACATACCTTCACATGTCCCTTCATCCTCAAACCCTACTCCTTTGAATGCATTTTTGACAACCCTTCCTCCCCCTCATTCACGTGGTCCTTTAGGACAAAATATTGCTACTAGCCATGTTCGTACTGCGACTTCTTGTATGGTAGTATATCAGAGTCAAGTACCTCTTGTTGTCTCGGGAGGTCATATTCCTATTCTTGGATTGTCTCATGGTCCATTAGTTCCCCATATCCCTAACTATGGAGCTTCTCATGGGACATCCCATGGGAAACCTTATGGATCTTTGCATGGACAGTCTTATGGACTGCAGTATGGATCAACCCTATGGGTATGGGTATCAACAACCTGCTTACTCTTACAATTATGGCTTTGTAGCACCACCTAGTCAAGGTACACCACATCATAATTCTTCCATGTACCCCTAAATGGGTCAAATGGGAGGAGGATATTATGGTCAAGGCCATGGTATTTACAACAATCAGTCTTACATGAACCAGAACTATTAGGAAGCGTGGCATAGACCTTCTCAACCTAGGCTCCCTTTCCTCGCAATGTTGAACTTACCTGACTTATCGAGACTTATGAATGATCCGGTATCTCATGACCCATCCTAGATGACCATCCCTAACAAGCTTCCTTTGGACATTCCCAAGTTCGAGGGAAAAGCAGGAGAAGATCCTAGTGAACATGTCACTAGTTTTCACCTTTGGCGCTCTTCCAATTCCTTACATGATGACTCAATTCATTTAAGGCTATTTCAACACACCCTCACCGGGCCTGTAGTGAAATGGTATATAGAGTTACCAAGGGGGGCATTCGTTTTATTCGATGACCTTGCCATGACTTTCCTCAATCACTTTCATCTACCCATGCGTTATGACATTGGTATAGAACTCTTGTCGACATTTTGACAAGACAAAGCCACACATATCTCAGATCATATTCAAGATTGGAATAGATGGAAGAGGTTGATTAAAGCCTATATACCACCAGAATTTCTCCTTGAGTGGTTCCTCAAGTCATTTTTACCTTACATCACGAAGGATGTTTCTACATCCAGAGTCCAAAATGAGGAACACACAATATTTAGGGCACAAGAGTTGGATTTGATCTACGCTCAATCCAAACTTTTGTATGAGATTATACCTAATGCTCCATGATCTAGTTTCGATCCCAAGATCAAACCTAGACCACATGCTAATGGAATCATTGGTTGTACAAGTGCCAAACCTACGGATTCGGTTGTGAAACAAGTGAGCCAATTGTCTATTAAACAATCTGCTTCAGGACAAGACACACCTTCATCTCAACCCACCCAAATGGCGAGTGTACTTTCCGTGCAATCATCGAAATAGAAGGGCAACCAGCATCCCGAAAGGAATAAGAAAAAGGGTAAAAATAATTGTAAGGGTGGGAACAAGAACAAAAATGCTAATTTTAATGGAAAGAACACCCGCAATACTGGGGGGGACAAGAAGTCTAAGTGTAAGGTAACCATATCCATTTTCTTGAGGATGGTACGCAGTTATTTGCAGTTATTTGCTTGAGGCTGTGGTCGATATGGATATGGATATGGATATGGATATGGTATTTGACTACTTTCAGGACATTGTTCAGTATTTGGATACAGGGTTTGCACCCCTGGAGATGACAACATAGCAGAAGAAGCAGTTGGTGGTTCGGGCTGCTGATTTTACACTGATAGCAGGACAACTGTACAATATGGGACCAAATGAAATCCTGCACAGATGTGTCTTGGAGCATGAGAAACTCTTGATTTTGGTAGAGGCACATTCTGGCACAGTAGGAGGACATTATGCAGGGAAAGCTACAGCACAAAAGATTCTGGCGGCAGGGTTATGGTGGCCTACACTTCATAAGGATGCTAGGGAGTACTGCCACAGCTATGACATCTGTCAAAGGACAGGAAAACCATCCAGGAGGGATGAGATGGACCTCGTTCCATAGGTAACCCTACAGGCCTTTGATAAGTGGGCTATTGATTTTGTTAGACCTATAAATCCCCCTGCAAATAAATCGGGTGCAAGGTATATTATTACAGCAACTGAATACCTCACTCGTTGGGCTGAAGCTTAACCAGTCAAATATTGTAGCACTACTACAGCTGCGAAGTTCATCTTTGACAATATTTTAACAAGGTTTGGATGTCCTAGAATTCTTATGAGTGACCAAGGGTCACACTTTTTGAATAAAAATATTGAAGCATTGACCGAAGAATTTCAGGTATATCACCAGAAGAGTACTACGTACCATCCTCAAGCAAATGGAACTGTGGAACAAACAACTTGACCTCGACCTCCGCCAGGCATACCTCGACCACAGCCTCAAGCAAATAACTGCCTCGACCTCCGTAAGCAAATAACGTAAGGTACACCATATCCATATCCATATCCATTTGCTTGAGGATGGGAACAAATAACTTGACCTCGACCTTCGCCAGGCATACCTTGACCACGGCCTCTAAAACTGCCTCGACCACCTCGGTAACCATATCCATCATTGACTTGTGCATCCGGGTATATCCTATAAGTGTCGTAGGTCCGCTCCCTCATAAGGTCAAAACTGCGACATTAATCTTCATTGTGGCCCACGGACTTATAGAATTTACAGTAAGGGTTCTTCAGGACTTGAACATACCTCTGTAATATATAACAGTCTTCCGGTCGATGCTGGCCAGTAGTTCGGCAGATCTCACAGTACAGAACACTAGGATTCAGCGGGTTTGGTGCGCCAGTATTCAAATAGTTTCTCAGTGTCGGGCACTGATCCTTGTCGTGGCCTTCTGTTCGACAACGTATACACCATACCTCTTCGCAAGTATCTTTCCCTTTTTTCATGTCGCAAAGTTCTAAATCCATCTCCGTGAGCTGCGCTTGAATTTGAGCTATAACAGAATTATCTTTGACAGGTGCAGTTTCAAGATTTATGGCAATCTCTAAGGCCTCTTGCTGATTAGCAACCTTCTGTTGCATGAGTGGAGCTCTGATGTGGGGTAATAATGCTACAATAAACCACTCCTTATGTTGTGCTGGTCCAATCATGAAGCTAACTTGGTCAAGAAGAACTTTGAATCTTTGATCAAAGTCCCACACAGATTCACGTCGCCTCTGTTGAATCTCTTTTAACTTAGTGATGCACTGCGACTTTGATTTAGGTTTCTTAAATTCTTGGATCAGTGCTGCTTTGATGTCAGCCAAGATAGGATTCTGCGTGCTAGCAAACTTCATAAACCAAGTCAGGGCTCAGTCTCTGAAAGAAGTGATGAGCTGCACTCGTCGAACATCTATGTCCGTAATGTTCTTCGTGGTCCACACAGCTTCACATAGAAACTAGAACTGCTCTGGATCTTCTGACCCAGTTCCTTTAAAAACTGGCAGTTTGATGTCATCATGAACATGGGCCATCTGGGATCTAGGGGGGGAAGAAGGGTTTGAACTAGCTGGGGATGACTGTCCTGCGATAGGGATACTCAGGCTAGGGTTACTTTCAGACTACGATAGGTTCTCGGGGATAATAGGTCTTTGCTGCGGGGTTATCGGAGGGTTTCTAACAGAGGGGACCTTGGCGGACTCAGAGGATTCAGAGCTTAAATGGGTATACTCAGTGGAGGAGCCAAAATATCTCTTATATCTTTTGTCGTTTTGTAGCGAACCGCTTTCCTCATCGCAGTCCCAGTCACTTGCAATCATAGGTTAGCAATACTAGATCTAACAATATGATTCTATAAGCAAGATTCCTTTTTCAGCCAATAGTATTTTAATATTCAAACTAAATAGGTTCAAGTACTTACCCCTTGGTCCTTTGAAAAATTGTCGTTCAGCTTCGGTAAAGGTGGTACTTGTGTTGATGGCAAACTCCGTCACAAATGCTTCGAGAGTTTGCGCAGTCCAAAAATCCATGGCTCTCGAGATTGTGTTGTTCACTCTTTTCAAGATAGCGATTCTCGCGGGGGTCCAAGGAGGAAACTGATTTTCTTGGAAGTTCTTCCTCCTTTATGTTAACCTAGATAACCACTGGTACAACTCTATGTGTATAGAACCAAAGAAAATTTCATGAACATCAGAAAAGACGTACCTTTGCAAAAATTGTTCCATGCTACGACGGGGATCTTTGTTTTCCCGTTCTGCAAACTTGAAATAGGTCGCTTCGATCCAATCACCAATTTCTTTTACAGAGGGCCACCAAAACATAGCCCTTGAGGTACGGCGTAGATCTCTCTTCAACAAATACTGAGTTCAACCGAAAATGGAACCAATTTGTTGGGATAAATGGGCAGACCCAAGTTTCACCTTTAACTTCGCACCAACAAAAGACCCACAGTGTTGGCCCTTTCAGCAGCAGCCTATGAACAGGCTACAGTCTCACCCGAAACAGCTATGGGGTGCCACAAAATCAGGTTTCTGCAAGCAGAAGAGAGAATCTTACTGTACCTTTAGTCTTTAACTATTAACAATCACTATAGAATGCTTGTAATATCAATTATGTAGCTTCGCGTTTAGATAAATAAATAGTTACTTGCACAACCCTTATCTGGGAATTCACAGTGAAGCTAGTTATTAACAGTAGTCTTACTTTAGTATTTATTTACTTAACAGTGCATAAAATATAATAAAAAATCACACAAATGAACCACAACACAAAATGTCATGTGGTTCACCCCCAATGTAGGGGTTACGTCCACATAACTGCGCTTTATTTAACTCTTTACAACTAAAACGACAGTTCTGATCTGTGCACTCAGCTGCATATCCCTTCAGTCCTCAAATCCACGCACACAGTAGCAATCCTCTGTGCACACAGTTGCAGATCTTCCTTTTCACCCACAAAACACCTATGTGCACACAGCTGCAGAGGTCGTCCTGCACACAGCTGGGACTTAACCTTCTTACAAAAACCCTTATACAATCTCTTATCTTCGCATTACAATAGCTTCATAAGATAATCATTCAAGACCTAACCATACTTCTTTACATAAGTGCCTATTTATATAGCGCACTGTTACAAAACCATCGATTTACACCATGGGCGCCCAAAACCCTAACCCTGAGTTTAACTTAAGGGTTAATTACAAAAAGGGGGTTTGACCCACCCACGACACCCCTAAGACTATTTTATGCTATAAATTCGCTTACACTTCCTCAAAAACCGTGGAGTTACCCAAACTAAGGACCTTTAGGGTCAGAGCCCCAACAGGCATGCTTGGAGGCACATCAATAAACTGCACCTCGGTAGGTTCTTTCCACCCGACCAATGCAATAAGCACTATCAGCCATGAATAGTGAAAGGTTCTACATTTATCCTATGAATCGCGGGCATCTTCAAGGAATTCCTTAGCAATTTATGCTACCCAATTGTAACTGTAGCCTTCCACACAGTTGGAATCAATACTGACAATAGGGGCAGGTACTTCGTTTGGTATGCACTTCTGCATGATCTTGCATGCTAAGAGCTCTACGGTGTAGAAAATGTTTTGATGCTGAATGGCCAAGGTTTGATACCCTCACTTCCCTTTTGTGAGCCCAAAGCGTTCCTTCATGCTGTGTGCTAGCTTCACGTCTTCATGTTTTCCCACAAACTCAATACTAGGGTCAGGCCCTTCCTGCAGCAGACCTATAATCCGGTGAATGAGTTCTCCATTGATGGCAATTTTCTGGTTTCCGATCCATAGGTACCCATCATGTACTAATTCCAAGAGTTGCTTGACCACTATGGTCACCTGTGTGGTGCGACCAAAGTGGGGAATATCAAGCATCTTCAACAAAGCAGCTTTATCTAAGCCAACAGCCCACTATTTCACTTCCAGTAATGTCGCTCCAGTCTTTGGATATTTGACGAAGTGCAAGTATGTTCCTGGGGTGAACTGTGGAAACTTCCCACGATCATTCGTATCATGATATGCATACTTAAGTCGGTCTATTTTCCCTGTCATGGTTCTGACCAACTGCACACCCTGTGGCAACGAAGGGGTGCATAAAGTGAACTTAGCGTTGCGACGCGGTGGTTGAAATCCTGGTCGAACAGGCTGAAGATATGATGGATGCTGTGGTGCAATTTTCTCATCCCCTTCAGGTGGGACCTCCGCTGAGCTAGATAGATTCATCTTCGGATCCTCTGGTGTTTTCCCTGATTGCTTGTGTCTGTCTTCGTTCCACTTAGAGTGTACTTCTGGTTTAAACTTATTCCTGGTAGAACGTGGCTGCATTGGTTCAGGTGCTACTGGGGGAGTCTCTTCATAGGGTGCAGGCGCAGGTGGATGGCTGAAAAGATTCGGCAGACCCCCCTGTTCAAATTCTCTCACTAATTCCTGAAGCTCGAGATCAGCTGTCATGGGCTCAATTGTAAAACTCAAGAAACTGTGTAATGTGAAATTTACAGGTGTGGGTGTCTTCTTATAGAATCCATCAACAAAATCTGTCATAACTGTGTATTGAAGATACCAAATCTGATAGAGATCTTGTCCAAACGGTGGTAGGCTTGTCAATATCTCATTACTACAGGCAGTTAATACAGGGAACGTACCGGTGCTGCCAAATTTGGTTTCCTCCAATGGTCGTATTTTAAGCTTCGATAGATCTTTCCTTCTTCGGCACAAGCAGTAACTCTGGCTATGCCCTAATGGGGACATTCGACACTTCCTGATACCATCTACGACATGGCTTCGAACTTCAACCCACGACATAATGTCTTCCACCCCCGCAATGATTCCTTTTATTTCTGAGAACTTCGTCAGAAATAGGTCCTGATACTCATGGAGAAGTTGGGTCACTTTGCTCACCATTTCGTCATCCCAATAATCTCCAATGGTAGCATACTAAGGATTTTCTTCTGACCCAATGTTTACGGTCCATGTCTTTAGGGGCTGAGTCACTTCAGGTGCTTCAACTGTTGGTCCATGTACTTCACAGTGTCCTTCTGACTCAGGAATGTTAATGTCACACGGATCGTCATCCTCGTCAATTGCGAGGTTATAACATTCTACTGCATTGGCTTCTTGTTCCTTCCAATCAGGTTGGTATTCTACTATTTCTTGATCATCAAATACTTTAGTATGGATCAACCTAATAGCTACATCCAAAGCCGGACAAACCTCATTAATAGAAAATGTCAGCATAAAACTATCAACAAGACTATCCCAACTTACAGAACCATGGCGAAGCTCGACCTCCGCATACCAGTTCTTTGCTATAGGTTCCAGGGTGTGCACAAACCTATGTACCCATTCTTCACGAGGTACATGATTCCATGCTTTGTAACATTACTCCAAATGTTCATCAGGACTAGTCTTACCATTAAACCTGCTTCGCACCTCCTAAGGTTGGTCCCTGAA
The DNA here is from genome assembly GCA_001517045.1 of Pseudotsuga menziesii. NCBI lineage: Eukaryota > Viridiplantae > Streptophyta > Pinopsida > Pinales > Pinaceae > Pseudotsuga > Pseudotsuga menziesii. Next base: position 452,076 of record LPNX010824811.1, on the reverse strand, counting down.
TCTTAGACAAAGGGACTTCTGGCACACTTCCCAACTATGAATGTACTTTTTGTGACCATTCCACCATCTGGCTGCTATGGCTCTGAATGCTGAATCTAGAGTCTCCATTTTCTATGAGTCTGGTACCTGCTCTAAGAATTGCACAATAAACTCTTCTGGGTCTGTCGAGCCATCAAAAATAGGTAAGGTTCTTGTCTATGAACTAAGCCATCTGAGAGACTTGGTAATTCTTGCACATCGATGTCCATGTAGCTCATACAGTCTATTCTGCCAATTCTCTAGGCTATCATCTGAATCCGTCATGCAGGAGCTGTCACACTGCCAATCCATGATACCTTCGATAGTAGGATCAACATAATCTTCTTCCTTCACTGTGATATTGTAGATATGGTCCAAAACATCCTAGTCTTCATCTCTTATTGGCTCGGTGTACCTCTCTCCTTGAGAAGGATCCAATGGTACTATGACTCTCAATCCTTTCCCTTTGAAAGTCATTTGCCTCTTCTTCAGGTTGATTACTGTATCATTATCTATTGCCCATTCAATGCCTAGTAGTGCTGGATAGGGGTTGCTGTCATCAATTATTTCAATTACCTCAAAGTCTGCTAAGGTACTGACTCCATTAATATCTACTGATACACTAGGGCGTCTTCCTAGGGGCACAATATTCTGCTGATTGGCTAATCTCAACTATATAGGGGACCATTCCAGAGTAGGTTTTCCCATTTGTTCCCATGTCTGCTTAGTTAAGACATTTAATTATGATCCTAGGTCCAAGATGACATCAGTCATGTCATATTCTCCTATCTGAGCATTCAATCTCATTTCCCTACCAATTCTTCTTACTCTATGAACATTTTTTTCCTTACCAAAACTTCGCTAAGGTTTGCAAGAAGCAATAACTTTTTGCAACTCATTTAAATCATTCTGATTTCTTAAGAGCTTCATACAACTCTGTAAAAGGGAGGACAATGTATTTACTTTATCCGTCGAAGCTTCTTGCGGCTGCGACTGCTGCTGAGGTGGTTGCGCAGGTGCTACTGATGTGTGGGGGTCAGCAAAGTCTCTCTTGGCTTCCATAAATGTCTCTTTTTCCCTTTCGACATCAAATGCTGGGATTTTTTCTGGGACCTTACGAACCCAAGCCTCGACAGGTTGTTTCTCCTTGTTCTGCACTTCCGTCGTAGCTCCACTCCTGGTAACAACATTAATGGCTAGGACAGGTCGTTGCTGCACAATGATCAACTGAATATTCTAAGTAGGGCCACTATTTCTTTCTTGAATCTTGGCTATCAGCTGTGGGCATTTCTCAATCACATGGTCGACAACTCTGCAGTATCGACATGTCGTAGTTGGGTTCCGACAGTCTCTAGCTAGATGTCCTGCCTGGTTATAGTTATAGAACACAACCTCGTCTCGTCCTCTGCCAGCCATACCACCATGACCACGACCTTTGAAAGTTTTGTGACCTAATGTACTACCACGGTAACCATATCCATCATTGCCTTGGCCATCGTTTTGTACCCGATAAGCATCATAAGTTCATTCTCTCATGAGGTCAAAGCTGTGACACTCATCTTCGTTGTGTCCCACTGACTTACATAACTTGCAATAAGGGTTCTTAGGGACTTGCACATACCTATGCAGGAGATAGCAGTCTTCAGGTCGGTGCTTTCCAGTTGTCCTACAGATCTCACAATATAGAACACTAGGTTTGAACGGGTTTGGTGCACCAGAATTCAGGAAATTTCTCACCGCAGGACACTGTTCCTTGTCGTGACCCTCTATCCGACATCGTGTACACCAAACCTCTTCGTGAGTAGCTTTCCCTTTTTTCATATCATGAAGCTCCAGAGCCATCACTGCCAACTGCGCTTGTATTTGAGCGATACCAAAATTATCTTCGACAGGGGCTGTTTCAAGCTTCATAGCGATTTCCAAAGCCTCCTCCTGATCCGCAACCTTTTGTTGCATGAGTGGAGTCCTGATGTGCGGTAACAAATATGTGATGAACCATTCCTTATGTTTCGCTGGTCCAATAGTGAAACTGACTTGATCTAGCAGAACTTTGAACCTTTGATCAAAGTCCCACACCGATTCTCCTCACCGCTGCTGAATTTCCTTTAGTTTAGTGATACACTGCGACTCTGATTTAGGATTCTTAAATTCCTTTACCATTACTGCTTTTATATCAGCCAAGACATGGTTCTGAGTACTAGAAAAATTCATGAACCAGGTTCTAAGTAATTCAACTGCGCATCCCTCTCGAGACTCCACCAGAGGTCCGAGAACAGCGACATTAGGACATCAAGGCTTCAACAACAAAAATATCAGATAATGTGGCCAGCGTCGCAAAACTGATGGAAGACAGCATAGAAGCATGGGTGAACCTACAGGACCATCCAGATGTAGGTAAGATCCAGGAAGCCATCAAGTTGCGCCAGGATGAATTAGATGCAGTCAGAGTAGAAATCAAGACGCTGCCACCTATGCAGAAGATGGCTAAAGTGAAGCACAGCAAGGAACTTTAGCAGGAAATCGAGTCCTGCAAGATGAAGGTAACGCTGTTAGAGAATGCGTTACAGCCCCTGGTTGATTAAGCATTAGAATTGAGCAATACTGCAGAGAGCCAGCTCAAACTTTTGAAGACCTATGACACTTTTGTGCAGGAACGGGCTGATACAGAATCATCTTCAGTGTTACAGGAATTGGTGGAAAAGGAGAAAGCTGCTGATGATTTACTACACAACCTCACCAGTCACTTCCAGACTCTTGAGCAGAAGATTCTCCCACCAGGGCCCTCGCAGAGTGTCCCGGGACGGGCCACTAGTGAGTCTTAGGGGCCTGTTGGGATGCGTACCCTAAGGATTATTAGTTTTGGTAATTCCGCGGGTGTTTGTAAGCGGATTTATGGGTCAAAATAGTCTTAGGGGTGTCGGGGTAAGTCAAAACCCCTTTTTGTAATAAACCCATGGTTTAAATCCAGGGTTTAGGGTTTTGGGTGCCCATGGTTTAAAGCCATGGTTTTGTAATAACACGATGTATAAATAGGCATTTTTGTAAATAAGAAAGGTTAGGTTTTATGATGTAAGAAAGACTAAGGCGAATTTAAGGCTGATTTTGTAAGAAAAGGTTAAGTCCCAGCTGTGTGCATGGACGACCTCTGCAGCTGTGTGCGCAGAGGGTTTTTGTAAGAAGATTGAGAAAAGATCTACAGCTGTGTGCGCAGAGGCCTACTGCTATGTGCACGGCTGTTAAGGACTGAAGGGATCTACAGCTGAGTGCGCAGATCAAACTGTGGTTTTGTAGCAAGTTGAATAAAACACATTTTGTGGACGTAGCCCCTACACTGGGGGTGAACCACGTTATATTTGGTGTTTTGGTTTCTTATGTTGTTTCTATTTCTGTTGTCTTTTATGCATTAATAACTGTATACATTTGATAACTTAGATCACTGCTAATAACAAGCTTCGCTATGAATTCCCTGTAGTGGGTTAAGCAAGTCACGGTTGTTTATCTATCTGCGAATTTGTATAAAAGTGAATGACACAGCTGTGTAATTATTGATTAATATATTAGTAAAGGCTAAGGTATAGTAATATCCCTCTCTGCTTGTAGAAACCTGATTCTGCGGCACCCCATTGCTGTTTCGGGTGAGATTGCAACCTGTGCGCAGGTTGTTGCCGAAAGGGCCAACACAGTGGGTCTTTTGTTGGTGCGACATAAAAGGATTAAACCCGGGTCTGCCCTATTGCCCAACAAAGGGCGTTGTCCAGAAATCAACAGCGCGGGATATCTTGTTGTTCACCCTTTTCAATATATTAATTCTCGCGGGGGTCCAATCAGGAAACTAACCTTCTTGGAAGTTCGTACTTCTCTCTATTAACCTGGATAACCACTGGTGCAACTCTATGTGGATACTACCAAAGAAAATTTCATAAACATAAAAAAAACGTACCTTTGTAAAAAGTCATTTGAACTACGATGCGGATCTTTGTTCTCTTGTACAACAAAGTTCAGATAAGTCTCTTCAATCCAATCACCAGTTTCTTTCACTGAGGGCTTCCAAAACATAGCCCTCGAGGTACGACGTAAACCCCTCTTGAGCAGATACTGAGTTCAACCGGCAACAAAACCAATTTTTTGGGCTTAGGGTAGACCCGGGTTCTATACTTTTGTCTTCACACCAACAAAAGACCCACAGTGTTGGCCCTTTCGGCAACAACCTGTGAACAAGTTGCAGTCTCACCCGAAACAGCTATGGGGTGCTGTAGAATCAGGTTTCTGCAAGTAGAAGAGGGATATTACTGTACCTTTAGCTTCTAACAAATGATAATAATAAAATAAAGAGCTTTGATATTTACTTATTTAGCTTCGCGGTTAGATAAACAAATAGTTCCTTGCTTAACCCTTTACTGGGAATTCACAGCGAAGTTAGTATTTAGTAGTGATCTTACTTATCAGTTATATATTTATCAATGCATAAAAGAACATAACAACAACACCAAATAACCACAACACACGATATAATGTGGTTCACCCCCAATTTAGGGGCTACATCCACAAAACTATGTTTTATTCAACTCTTTACAAAAACCACAGTTCTGATCTACGCACTCAGCTGCAGATCCCTTCAATTCCTCAAAGCTGTGCACTAACCTGTAGATCTCTGCTCACACAGCTGTAGATCTTCTTAATCACCCAAAACCCTCTGCGCACATAGCTGCAGAGGTCGTCCATGCACACAGCTGGGACTTAACCTTCAAAACAAGCCTTAGCTTCGCATCAATTCATCTTACATCAAAAAGACTAAAATGACTTCTTTACAAGAGTGCTTATTTATAGTGCACTTATTACAAAACCATGCGTTTAAACCATGGGCACCCCGAACCCTAAAACCTGGATATAAACCATGGGTTTATTACAAAAATAAGGCTTTGACTCAACCCCAACACCCCTAAGACTATTTTGAGTCGCAACTCCGCTTACAAGCTTCCACAAAAACCGTGGAGTTACCAAAACTAAGGACAGTTAACACTAGTACAAAATGAGGAATTAGCTACTAGGTGACTAAAAATTCTAGTCACCATAGGTTTTTTAAGTGATTTACTACTAAATATGAGCAATTTTGAGTGACCCAACTATAAACCACTAAAATTAACGACTAATTTAGTCACCAGTTAACAAATATGACTAGATAATAAGTGACAGAGTTAAAAATGACTAACATAAACGACTAATTTAGTCACGGCATAAAAAATGACTAGCTAGAAGAATATGAATTAGTCATTTTTAATTGTGTCATGGAAAATTACAAATTTGACAATGAAGTGTAAAATTTGTAAATTGTCTACCTTGTATTAGTAATATTGGCACCATGCACCTTGATCTTCAAATATCTAACAAAGCAATTGCACGGATTTTCTCTTGACCATATTTATCCCTCCTGCACCATTGAAGAAAACCCAGTTAAGCCCGTTCCAAAGGAAAATTAGGTTCCTATGTCAATTACAAATTAGGTACTAGAACTAGTACCATATCGATACCTAGCTAGAAGCATCATAGCCCTACATCCCCTCGAGAACCGACCATTCGAATGTGCCTCATCCATGTATACTTAACAAATGCATCCATTAATGCATGGCCAAAAAAACACGTCAACTTTGAATCTGTGAGTTGAAGGTATCGTTCGACCCCAACTAGTAATCCCCTTCTTTTTCACTCGATACACTATTTTTTTAGACGATAGGCCGGTTCAGTATCTCACAGTGACTAGTCGAATCACTTCAAATATATGGTTCTTGCCGCTCAGATCATGTTCATCACTCCAATCAATAACTGGTTGTTATGGATTTTTACAAGTCTCAATGCTGCCAGAGTTACTGCTTCCACTTTACATTTGCAATTATAACCATCTCTAGCCTATGCACTCATAACCATATGCATTTTGATATTTCAGCCTAGGAAAAGCATGAGCACCCTCCTGCAATGCCACTATTTGCAAAGGTCATTGATTTTTGCACATCGACATTCCTCACATGCTCCAAAGGAAAACTGAAGTAGGCATTAGAAGAAGTGACTAAACTTTGCAAGGAGGTTTACTTGTTGCAGATGTCATTATAGAGCAAGTGTCAACTTCAATACCTTCAACCCACAGATCCGAAGTTGACGTGTTTTATTTTTCCATGCATTGGATGCATTTGGTAAGTCTACGTGCAGGAGGCGCATTCAAATGGTCGGTTCTTGAGGGGATGTAGGGCCCTCATCTGTGGCTATTATTGGTCTCCGTCCCGAAGAGTATCAATCATAGTCAATGATTTGGCTGAAAAGTGGCGACGATGATTGACTTCCAAGCCAAATCATCGACTCCATAGGCTACTCCATTTATAAAACTAAACAACTTATATGATAATTATTAAAAAAATATAATATATAACCAATTAACATAATTTATATAATAAAATAATAAAAATAAAAAATAAAAAACAAAAAAAATCTATATAATTTATATAAAAGAATAATAAAAATAAAACAAAAAATAATATAAAAAAACAAAAAAAATCTATTTACATTTGCAGCAAGAATCAACTCTTAACCCAACAGCTCTCTACCCACCTCAATTACTTTCCCTTTCACGCTCCCCTCAAGGAAGAGGAAAAAGGTAATGAGAGATTTTAATGCTTCCATACCTATGTTTGATCGGTAGCTTGTTCTATACGCCTCTTCTCCTATTTTTTTTTGTTGGTGTCGCTTACTCACCCTCCTTATGGTAGTCTCCCAATCCTTCCTCGTTCTAAAAAAAAATTATAATCAAATAAAAATTGACGTTATTATTGGCAGGTGTTGGTTGGTTCTAATTTTGGCTTGTTCTGTGAAATCCCACTTCCAATCAACTATCAGCAGCACGCCTCGTTTCTGAATAACCAAACCCACTGGATAGTGTGTTTCAGAACAGGTATTGAAGTCTTCATGCCTGTGTTTGCTTGTCATTTCACCTTTAGGGGTAATTGATCACTGCACGGTGTTGTTGTTGCTCATTGTAGTCCTCAAAGGATGTGGGGATAACATGTTTTTTGTTCATGTTCTTAAGGATGCAAGGAAAGTGTTTGACAATATACCTAAATGGAATGTGGTTTTGTGGAGCAATATGATTGCAGGGTATGCTCTGAATGGGAAAGATGATGAGGCTCTCAACATTTGAATCGAGTTCTTGATGCTTCTCCGAATCCGTCCATGTGCATTTTACAGGAATTTGATGGTTTACGATGGATAATTAAAGAAGATTGGTTAGGAATATTTTCCATTCGCTTGAATGCAAAGTTTGAAGGGGTTGCAGATCCAAAGCTCAATTCATAGGGAATATTGCGGTCGAACTATTTGCTGGGATCGAATGACTCTAAGAAGGAACTTGTAGTTAATCTAAGTCTGGATTCCAAAACTCGGGTGACTTAGGCAATTTAGGAAGATCAGATTGATGGAGATTCTAAAGTGTTGGCGTTGGTTTATAAGAAAAGAATCTGCTACCTTCATCAGAGAATGTGGCTAGGTGGCCTGGGTGAGTGAAACTCGAGGTGGGTGAAACTTAACTGTATGTATTAGGTTAGTCAAACTATATCCCTCTGTATTCTCTGACTCCGTCCATGTGCATTTTGCAGGAATTCGACGGTTTATACTGGATATTTAAAGAAGAGAAACTTTGCAAACCTTGATTTTATTTATTGAATCCTCGACACTCGTCTTGTAAGGATTCGCCATTGGAATCGCAATAAATTACGAATATCAGGTATGCAAACCCTGGTTATGTTTAAATGATTTTATATTTTACCTATACTTTCCTGGCTGTGGCTTTGATTTTCTCCAATCATAATATTGTTTGCCTGAATGACGCAATTTCCAGTTTGTTGAATTTTTCATAAATGAGAGGATGTTGACACATACTCAATGGAGTGTGGTATGTGGACACATGACCTTCAACAGATATAGGTGGAGTTAGGCAATGATGCCACTTATCAAGTTATTGGAGTGGGATCTATCTCATTCGACATGCGTGATCAAGTGGTGATGTTCTTGAGCTAGATGATGTATTTTAGGTTCTTGGTTTAACAATGAATCTTTTTTTAGTTTTAGCCATGAAAAAACTTAGACATGTGGTTGAGTTTGATGATCAACAAGTTGTAGTCAAATATAATAGCCATGATCTTGGCCAAGTATTTGCCAAAGTTGTGCAATAGTGTGGCTTGTACAAATTACTTGCTAAAACAATCAAACATAGAGATTTAGTGCATGATACTAACAACTTGTGCAGGCTTTGACACAAGAGATTTGGTCACCTACGTTATGGAGCATTACCTCTTTTGAAGGACATGGTGTAGGGATAGTTGAACTTCAAGATGAAGAAGACATGACTGTGCAAGGGCTATGCACTCGGGAAGTATGCCAAAACTACTTATCAAAGTAGTGAGAATAGATTGATAGTTCTTTTTGAATACATGATGTGTTTGATATGATTAATGAAAAGGCTCTCTTCGCCATTTATATATATGATAGATGAGGGTGGTGAACAATTGGAAAGTTGAAAGATTGTCTTCAGTGCCTTGCAATCACATTGGTAAGGAGTGATAAGAAGATTAAAACAATCCAACATGTCAAATGTTAGTTGATTGTGTTAATTAAAGACTTATATGGTAAATTTAATATAAGACTTGCTTATACTTGTCTCTTACTCTTTGAGCCTTGACACATTTAATATTTTATGGTTATCTCTATGCCTTGACCCATTTCGTATTATAAGGTGAGGATGTCCATGCATAATAATCCTTAGTTATGACTATGAGATGAGGATTTAAAGGGAAGAGGATGTAAAAACAAGTAATTTTTATATGTATTTTGGTGGCGCCGAGGAAAAATTTGTGAGAAACCACAATATTTGGAAGGATGGAGGGAGATTACATTACGATCATGCCACCCATCAAATTGAAGACTATTCTTGAGCCAACAATTGTTTTTTTAATTTTATTAATAACCATTGTTTCTCCATATCGTGTGCAAAATGACACTTCTCTATAGCAATGAATAAATCGACCTCTGCATGGTTTGTGATCCTAGATACATGTTATTATTTGTATTTGCATGACATCGAGTGTTGTTTATAGTTTTTGTGAGTCCATGATATTCATGCAATAAATGAAGTCTTATAGAGGAGGACTCATCAAACCGACCTTTTGAATTTCATTTTGATGAAAAAATAGTGGACATTGGTAGCGAGGTTCACATACGTAGTAGGCACAAAGTTTTGAGCTCGTTTCAGGCCTAGCAGTAGACTAGTAGTTCTTTTTTGTTATAGTTGTAGTTGTTGACACATTTTCACACTTTAGATAGCAACCCCAAGTGACTCTAGAGTCAGAAGATATCGATGGCTAGTGTCTCGCAGTCAGAATTGATTACTTGTCATCTTGCACAACTAAGCAGTAAGTGCATGGCATGAGCTAGTGAGTGATTATAATTTATCATATTTCCAATATTTTGAATGACGAGTTGAACTTTATAGCATAAAATTTTTAACATCATGAAAATTTTCTATAAATAGGTAATTTCAAATGTTTCCCTTCTTTTAAAATGTTGATATAAATTATGGCCTTCTTAATTGAAACTTAATTGGAAGAGTAAAATTCATATTTTAATTTTTTGTAAGGGAAATTTTAAGGGAAGGGCTAGAACCCTTTGGAAGGGCTGGGAAGGTTTCAATTTTCAACTATTATGGCATTAATTTTGGCAAGTGATCCATCCTTACATACATGATGGTCCATAGCCAATGGAGCATTTCAATTCCACGGGAACTAGACGGTGGACTCTCGCTTTCTCTGCATCTTCAAACTTGGAGATTCTTTGTGAGAAAACCCTAGCGAGTCATTGATCCAGCAAAGAGGGCCTGGTTGTGCAGTGTGCTGGTTATTCTTTCATGACATTAATTTACAGTCGGTCATATGCCTATTTTCATTACAATGAATTCGTAACCATACGCAGTGCCTTATTTTTTTTTGTTTGTTGCCATTCAATTTGACTCGGAAATGCTCATCTTGTTTTCTTCACAAAACGTTCTATATGAGCCAGAAGCCTACCTATTTTCTTGCGGTAATTCAAAGTTTTTGTCGGTAGGAAACCTTCTGCAGATTTTGCATTTGAACTAGAGCCAGGCATTATTGTATTTGAATGAAATTTCGACACAGGAGAGCCTGACATTGCTTCTATTGTTTATGTGCCAGAAGCATTTCTCTTTAGAAAAAAATTACACTAGTTTTTTTGGCTGGGAATCCTAGAAACTTGTTAATTGTGGTTTGGAGTGTGGAATATGCGTTTTTCTATTTGAAAGAGTGGATAGCAACATGATAGTCTCCGGTAGTTGGGGAAGGAATCCGTAGCTTCTTTAGTATTAACAGCTGAATTTTTTAAAAGTTTTTGGAAGGGACCAAGTCATGATGAAGGCTAGACTACCCAACACTCGAAGCCGCACTGAGGATTGCTAGGAATCATGTTTCCTTTCTCTGTAAATTTTCTGTTTCCCTAATAATGACTTAACTACTTTCCCAGAAAATTGGACATCTGTTATTTACCTTAAGAAAAACATCTTTAATTCAATAGGAATTTCCCAAATAAGGGAAGACAAAACTTGCATTCTCAAGAAAAATAACACATTAGCTTGGTATCAGAGCCTAATATCTTTTCCCCCCTTTTATATGCTTGTGTCAAATGGTAAACTGGTTCGATTTCGTGTGATTGGGAGATGGGTTTTTAGTTCTGAAAGAGAGTTATGGATGCTATGGGTTTTACTGGTGTTGACAATACATGTAGCATCAATCACAGCTGTAGTGATGATCTGGAAGAATCAAACTCTGTGAATCGTGGCCGCATCTAAATCAGGTGCTTTAAAATGATGGCAGGTACTGGAGTTGCTAATTATCTTGATATTGCAAAGAAACGATCTTGTTGCTTGCTCGACAGTGGAAATGAAGAGTATGATGATGAGCTATAGAATAGGGATTCGGGAGAATTCACAACAGGAGGAGGAGGTGTAGCAGCTGTAGATTCTAGATGCAAAGGTAATTCATTCTCTTTCTCAATTTTTTTTTAATCCCACCTTATTTTCTAGAATCTGTGTCAATATATGGTAGATACAATTAGAACAAGCATGAGATTTTGATGCTTAATAGGGTAGAATGGAACAAATGATGGATTGCATCAGGAAGCTCTGAGTTTGTGGTTGGAAATTTCTTCAAAAGGAGGATGGATATATTCTTCAAAAAGTAAGCATCATTTGCTGATAAATTATTTTCCAATGGGAAATAAGCAAGATGTATACCCTTTTATCCTAGTTTTTCAAAGAGAATAAGCCCAGTCACTCGGTGTAGGTTCCTTTACTGTGAGGTGATTCTATTATCTGCCCCGCTCCTTCCTTGAGCTAGGTCGGATTCCCTTATTATATAATAAAAGTTCATCAAATATTAAAAAAATGGACTAAATAAATGGGGATGCCACATGTCCTCCTTTAATACAAATACAAAATTCCTCTCCAAGCATGAGCATTTTTACCATGTAAAAACCCTAAGAGGACCACATACAATGATAAATAATGATCTTTGCGATAGTTTCCCCACCCATGTTTCACTTTCAAAGGGACCTACAATCGAGCCCATATAGGGTGCTTCGCCAAATCCCACCTTGCTTTGTTGCCCTTGGAATTCCACACAGAGTGAATCGGTCCCTAAGGAACCCCCGAAAGGGCTTTGTCTGATGGGGGTCCATTTTAGTCATCCGTCCATTGTAGTGGGTATGCCTTTTCTTTTTACGGGGCGGTTTATTTCCACTTATTAGTAGATGTTTCATCTTTATCCAGATCATGGGTCAGATAGAAGAGCAGGGAAAAAAACAACAGGAAATTGGTAAGTCTGATTTCACTTTTCATCCTGTGCTTGTTTTACAGTTTTCTTTGTTTGGAAGATTTGCTGAAAATATTGTTCAGACCTTAATGAATTTTCTTATATAGTACATATATGGTAGTAGAAGAGGAAATTCTATGCATAGAATGATAGATTAATATTTCTAAATTTCTCTGGTGTAGCAAACAGCATACATCAAATAACAAACAACATAAATTTCTCTTTTTTCCCTGTTAACTGTCCACTCAAGGAAGCAAACAACATACATTGGCCCATACCACTACAGATTTCAAATCAGTGAGACATAAATTTCCTCTTGAAACACCTCCCCTGATGGATCTACTACCTTCCACAACTCTTCTAAGGAGCCCTGGGAGATTCCAGATCTAGACTTTCTCTATGCAAAAAAATTCTCCAAGTTTGATCAAGCACACAATCTTCCATTCAGAATTTTTTCTGATCGACCTTGGATGTTAGGTCCCCACTTTGACCCATGTATCTATACTGGATGTACTTTCAAATATGGTTGACCTACTTATCTTGGTCATTCATTTGACATTAATAAAATTGTCACCTCATCTTATCTTCCCACCAATTGCATTCAATACAGATCCCATGAAAGGAAGTCAGGCACACAGAAGTTATATTGACAAAGGATTATTATCTAAAATTATGTCTAACATTGTCTGAGCTTGCAAAATATTTATTGTGGAAGACATTGGGGCCTGGATATCCTACACAAAGATGGGGTAGGCACCCAAATGCTCCAGTGATCACTGTAGAATAAATGAGGAAATTAGGAATATTTGTGACAATGTTGGGTGGAGGCTAGAGGAACTTGAGCATAATTCTGGTGATAAAAAAAATACAGTTGAAAATGGGCTAAAGGTAGTTACATATAAGCTCTAATTGAAGTTACGGAGGTAGTCACAGATCAGATACTAATTGTGCTTTGAAACGATGATCGAAAACAGGATCAGTTAGGAAGATGAGAAAGAGAGAACACTGAGCTCTGAATCGGCATATTTCCCTCATGAAAGTCAGCTTTTGGAGTAAATCTCAAACTGCCAAGAAATTGCTCTGAAATTTTTTTTATCCATCAAACATTCAATGGTTCAAATATTAGAAAACTTCAAAGTGACCTCTTTAATACAAACACAAGAGTATTAATCCCAAGCATATATACTAGATTGTCAAAAACTCATTTATCAATACCCTCAAAAACCAAAAATAACCAATCAGATATGGAATCCCCAAAGGGAGTATGGATAAATCTGAACATCAATGGAGATCAAAAGGAAACCAAGGAGCATGAGTCTTTAGAGACAAAGATGGCTCAAACACTATTGGAGCCATCTTTCATCTTATGCAAAAACCAAGTATGTTTTCCTTATGTGCCTCAAGTTTAGTTTATTGGCCAGCTTGTTTCAGTCAGTCTTATGGTCAATTAAACAAATATGGCTTGCTCATATATATGTAATTGCCATTGATGTGTGTCATGTATCTCACTATTGTAGCTTCCTTGCATCATGTGGTTGGCAATATACAAACCAAGAAGATTTAGCTGGTCATGGATGATCAATTGGGTTAGTGCTCGAGTCTCTGAACCTTTTTTTAAGGCATCGAGTATGTTATGTGCTAGAAAACTTTCCAATGCTAAAATAGAGAGGAAACAATGGAAAATCTATACCAGCACATTTAGGAAAAAAAAAAAAAACACTAAAAGAAAACTGGGGGATAATGCTAAAATAGAGAGGAAACAATGGAAAATCTATACCAGCACATTCAAAAAAACAAACACTAAAAGAAAACTGGGGAATAAGAATTCATGAAAGTTTCTTTTCAATTACAATGCAAATAAGATGACTTGTGTGCAGAAGAATAAAATTAATACCGATCTGATACATCTACTTCTTATGCAGATATGCATCATCTTCGGGATTATACTCATGACTGTGTCATCAATTGGGCGTCTAAGGAGTATCATTATTGCTGTAAAGACATACAAATTCTTGGGAGTCTAAGGAATATCATTATTTCCGCAAAGACATACAAATTCTTCTTTTGAGTAGAGAGATCAAATGTTTTGGAAATGTTGGCCAAGATTT